>JAPXFY010000521.1:27500-32500 GCA_030674185.1 Monoplex corrugatus | reverse complement strand
CATACACGTATTCGAGAAAAAAATCTGAACTCTAAAAAAAGTATAATAATAATTTCTTCATATCACAAAGTGTGGGGAAAGTAATATGCATGCACGAATCCGACAAAAATCTAAACTCTAAAAAAAGTATAATAATAATTTCTTTATATCACAAAGTGTGGGGAAAGTAATATGCGTACACGAATTCGAGAAAAATCTGAACTCGAAAAAACAGTATAACAATATATTCTTTAAATCACAAAGTATGGGGAAAGTAATATGCATACACGAATCCGAGAAAAATCCGTACTCTAAAAAAAAAAGTATAATAATAATGTCTTTATATCACAAAGTGTGGGGGAAAGTAATATACGCACACGAATCGGAGAAAAATCTGAACTCTTAAAAAAGGTATGATGATATTTTCTTTAAATCAGAAATATTGGGAAAGAAATATGCATATACGAATTCGACAAAAATCGGTACTCTAAAAAAAAAGTTGTAATAATAGTTTATTTGAATCAGAAAGTGTGGGGAAAAACAACCTCCATACACGCATCCGAGAAATATCGAAACTCTTAAACAAAATTGTTAGACAATAACAAAAAATAATCACCGCTGATTTCAAGCTTGATAGAAGATTATATTGCGTGATGTGTCCTACTTGTCTTTGGCTTTACAGATTGTTCCGTTGTGTTAAATAAAAATAAATATTATTTCGGTGACAACAAAAGTAATCAGGAAATCATAAGAGAAGAAATAAACTGCGGAATGAGCACATCCACAATGCATTAATTAACAGAAGCTGTTCATTCTACGATCACCGGAAAATGAGACAACGTTGTATTTCACGCGTACGTTGGCTTATTCTTTGTTTGGCTTTCATAACTGTTTTTTCAGTTTTCTGTTCGTTTCTTTTTATAAGAAAAAGTATATCGACCGAAGAAAGCTTGCTTGCTTGCTTGCTTGCTTGATTGCTTGCTTGCTTGCTTGTTTGGTGACCTTTCGGATCGAGAGTGTCGATGACGATCAATAATGTAAGGGAAATAACCTCAGATAATCGTAAATCACAAAATGTTGCCTCCCCTTCGGCCAGTATGCGTTCGACTGAAGGTCAGCCACACAGTCTTGATATACGCTGTTGATACTGATAGACATATCAACACAGCTTCTTTCTTCTTCTCATCAACATTTCCCCCGTTCTACCCCATCCACATCCATGTATGTACGTATGTATATGTGTATGTAGTATACATATATACATGTATGTATAGATGTATATAGATAATAGAGATAGATAGATGTGTGTGAGTGTGTGTGTGAGTGTGAGTGTGTGTGTGTGTGTGTGTGTGTGTGTGTCTGTGTGTGTGTGTGTGTGTGTGTGTGTGTGTGTGTGTGTGTGTCTGTGTGTCTGTGTGTCTGTGTGTCTGTGTGTGTGTACTGGCAAGTTTTCGAAATGAGGAAGGGGAAAGGGGGGAAATGAAGGGGCTATGAAACACTAAGCTGACATTACCAGAATGATAGAAAATCAAAAGAAACAGAACCAACAGGCCAGTTTTTAATAATGTGGGCTGGGAATGAACTGGATATATCAGATCTTGAGTCCACGGCGTTATCAAAAGTCCAAAAAGAGTAAGCCATGTCGAAACGCTGTGAGGCCACCTACCAGTGAAGACTGTCGGCTTACTGCTGCCATGACACCGGTAAAGTTTAGCAGTGCATTTTCTCATCCAGCATTGTTATGCTGGATACTGTCTACAACTGTCTCTCTCTCTCTCTCTCTCTCTCTCTCTCTTCATCTCTTCCTCTCTCTCTCTCTCTTCTCTCCTCTCTCTCTTCTCTCTCTCTTCTCTCTCTCTCTCTCTCTCCTCTCTCCTCCTCTCTCTCTCTCTCTCTCTCTTCTCTCTCTCTCTCTCTCCTCTCTCTCTCTCTCTCTCTCTCTCTCTCTCTCTCTCTCTCTCTCTCTCTCTCTCTCTCTCCTCTCTCTCTCTCTCTCTCTCTCTCTCTCTCTCTCTCTCTCTCTCTCTCTCTCTCTCTCTCTCTCTCTCTCTCTCTCTCTCTCTCTCTCTTCTCTCTCTCTCTCTCTCTCTCTCTCTTCCTCTCTCTCTCTCTCTCTCTCTCTCTCTCTCTCTCTCTCTCTCTCTCTCCTCTCTTCTCTCCTCTCTCTCTCTCTCTCTCTCTCTCCTCTCTCTCTCTCTCTCTCTCTCTCTCTCCTCTCTCTCTCTCTTCTCTCTCCTCTCGCTCTCTCTCTCGTCTCTCTCTCTCTCGCTCTCTCTCCTCGCTCTCTCTCTCGCTCTCTCCTCTCTCTCCTCTCTCTCTCCTCTTCTCCTCTCTCTCTCTCTCTATATATTATATAGTAGAAAGAAACTCTAGGGAGAGCTAGACAACAGAAGGTCTTCAGAGAAGTAACCCCCTTTAGACAAGTGTTTCGGCCCTGAATTCCTTACACTCTCGGGGGGCCGGGCCACATCCAGGTCATGACTCCTGGATGCCCTTCTGCTGTTGTCTATTTTTTTTTTCCCACGCCGGGGATCGAACCTGGGCGATTCTGCCCTTCAGAACTGCGGTACGCGGTTTTACCAATGTGCTAACGGGCACACATCATCTGTAGGGAATTTAATCCTTATGAAGTTCACTTTTTTCGTTCCTCCTTGCCCAGATCCAGCTTGAGCTCCTTTCTGCTGCCTCTGCCATCGCTTTAAGGGCTCTAGTCCTCTTCTTCCCAGAAATGGCGAGTTGTTTCATGAGATCATAAGCGGAGGTGCCCACAAACCCTCTTGCCCCGACCTCTATGGCGAAGATTTTGACCCGCAGACCTGCTTTCTTCAGGGTGCTGGCAAGACCGGCGTATTTTTCGGTCTTGTAGATATGTGCTTCTTCCATTCTGCTTTCGTATGGCACAGTGAGTTCTATCAGAATCACTTGTTTCGAGGAGTCAGAGTGGAGAGCGATGTCTGGTCTCATGCCTGTCTTGCTGATGACATCTGGGTAATTTCTCCACTCTGGGAGGTCTGCTGTACACTTCCAGTCGACTGCTCCATCCAGAAGACCCTTTGGCAATGTGCTGGTTGTCATAGCACTTTCGGGCCAGACCTGTTTCCCTCCTGCTTTGTAGAACGTTGTCATAGCAATTGGTGCGTTTGGGGTCATGGTTTTTTCGCTAACCACGTCTGTGATCACTTTCAGAACTTGGTTGTGCCTCCATGTATACCTTCCTTGGGCTAGCGCTACTTTGCAAGAGCTTAGGACATGTTCCACTGTTTGTTTCTTCTGACAGAGCGGACATGCTGGGTCGTCTGATTTCCCCCATTTCACTAAGTTTGCATTCGAGGGGAGCAGGTCATATACAGATCTGAGGAGGAAGCTTATCCTTAGAGGAGCCATGTGCCACATATCGTTCCAGCTGAGACTTCTTTGGAGTGCACTGTCCCATGTTGTCCATTGCCCCTGTTGACCTTGCTGGACTGCCTTCTGCACTCTTTTGACATCTTCTTCTTCCTTCAACTCCTGTATGATCATGTCTCTTTTTTCCTTCCCTTTGGCTTTGGACCACCACTGCATTTTTGTTGCTCCCAGTCCCTGTCTGTTGGTTTGCGTGTGTCCAATTATTTCTTTGATGCTGAGGTTTCTCTTGGCATTGTTTACAGCCTCTTGGACTTTCCACTTTCTGCCAGTTCTCAGCTTTGGATGAACTGATCTCACGATATTGTCTTCCGATTCCTCCAGCATGCTCAACAGTCTTGCTTTTCCAACTTTGTATTCCTCCACTATGGATTTGAGAGGTAGCTTCAGCATTGCTTGACGACAGTAGAATGCAACATCAGTGAGACCAGGTGGGACACCGAGCCATTTTCTTGTGTATTTGTTGATTTTGGCTTCCATTGCTTCGACTGTGCTGGTGCAAATGTCATAGATTAGCAGTGGCCACAGCAGCTTTGGTATCAGCATGAACTGTAGACACCAGACTTTGTATTTGCCTGGCAGTCCGCAGTTATCTATTTTCTTCAGGCCTTCTTCTGCTGTTTGCTTGGTTTCACATCCCCTTTGTGTGTCTTTCAGGGAGTCATCATACCATCTTCCGAGACTTTTTACTGGCTCTTCTGTGACAGTGGGGATGGCTTGGTTGGCTACCATGAATTTGACTGAATCTGCCACTTTTCCTTTTCGCAGTGAGAGACTTCGGGATTTCTTAGGTTTGAACCTCATTCTTGAAGAGGCCACCAGCTCATCCAGCTGCTTTAAGATTTGGTGTGTCTCTTCCTCATCCGTGGACAAGACTGTTGTGTCATCCATGAAAGCTTTCAGAGGAGGCATCTGGTATCCATCTCCCAGATTCACTGGACCTGAACTCTTCTTTGCAGCTTTCAAGATGACTTCCATTGCCAACACGAACAGTATGGGAGAGATTGCACAGCCCATTGCAATGCCCACCTCTAGGTCTATCCAGTCCGTGGTGTATTCTTTGGTAGAGAACCGCATTGAGAACCCTTGGAAATACTTCCTCAGCATTGTTCGGATGTTTTCTGGGATGTGATACATTTCAAGAGCCAGCTGGATCATATCGTGTGGAACTGATCCATATGCATTCGCCAGATCAAGCCAAACTACGTCAATGTCACTCTTCTCTGTTCTTGCTTTTTGGATGGCATCCCAAATCAACGTGGCATGTTCCAAGCATCCAGGCATTCCTGGTATGCCTCCCTTTTGGACTGACATATCCAGATACTTGTTTTCAGTCAGGTATTTTGTCAATCTTGCTGCCATAACAGAGAAGAAGATTTTCCCCTCGACGTTCAGAAGTGATATTGGCCTGAACTGATTGATGCTGCTGGAGTTCTGCTCCTTCGGAATGTACACTCCTTCAGCTCTCATCCATTGGTCGCTGATCTTCTGGTTCCTCCATGCTGATCGAATCATCTTGTGGAGCCACTCGAGCACTTTTGGGCATTTCTTGTAGAGCAGGTATGGTATTCCGTTTGGTCCAGGTGCTGACTTGGCTCTGGCTTTCTTTACTACGTTCT
>JAPXFY010000521.1:0-20000 GCA_030674185.1 Monoplex corrugatus | reverse complement strand
CCACAAGAAAACTTCTAGCAGACATCAACAAGAGAAGACTAAAATACACTGGCCATGTGTCATGCAGCGAGAACACGGACCTCATGGCAACCATCTTTCAAGGAAAAACAGTGGCAGAAAGGAAGAAAGGCAGACCTCCAATCTCATACATCGAGAACATAACCAACATCAGTGGCCTAAATATTCAAGAAATTGACCACAAAAGTCAAGACAGAGCGGCCTGGAGGGAGATGGTGGTGTCCAGGTGTGCACAGGCCAACACCAAAGCCAGTGACGCAGACAGGTGAGACAGGTAAGACTCTCAATGACAAAGTTTTTTTATGTAACTCCTTTTTACTGACAAACATTAAGCAACAACAACAAAACTCTAATGTAAATACTGTAAACATTAGTCAATACTCTCAATGACAAGTTTTTTTTATGTAAATCCTCTTTATTGACAAACAATGACAAGCAAAACAAAACAAAATAATGCAGATAATGTAAATATTAGTCAGTACTCTCAATGACAAAGTTTTTAAATAAATCCTCTTTATTGACAAACAATGGCAAGCAAAAACCTCCCAATACAAATAATGTAAATATTAGTCAATGCTCTCAATGACTTTTGACAGTCATTCATCTCATCTCCACCTGTTCAACACAATGGCCAAAATGGGCTTTTCTGAACATCTAACTGTATTAATTGGCTGGCCTAAACTTGAACGCCAAAAAAAAAAAAATGCTACGTATCAAAGGCAAAGACACTGAAAACAATCATGACATCTTGATTATCAAAGTTCCTTTGAAAATGTTAAGGATTTCTAATGTCTTGGTTCTGTAAAAACTGATGTTGGAACCTGCTCCAAAGACATCAAAATAAGAATTGAAATGGTAAAGAAAAAATGGTCCAACTCAACAACATCTGGAAAGACAGAGGCATACCAAATGGTCTGAAAATGTTTGATCTGGCCAGTCATGATTTATGGCTGCCAAGCCTGGACTCTGAGAAAAACTGATTGCTGAAGAATTGGGCCTAAATATTCAAGAAATTGTCCACAAAAATCAAGACAGAGCAGCCTGGAGGGAAATGGTGTTGTCAAAATGTGCAGTGGCCAACACCGAACCCGGTGATACGGACAGGTGAAACAAAGGTTTTTTTTAATGTAAATCCTCCTTATTAACATACAATGACAAACAAAAATAAAACTAATGCAAACAATGTAAATATTAGTCAATACTCTCAATGACAAAATTTTGTATGTAAATCCTCTTTATTGACCAACAATAACAAGCAAAAAATTTCTAATGCAATGTAAATATTAGTCAATATTCTCACTGACAAAGCTTTTTATGTAGATCCCTCTTTACTGACAAATAATGACAAGCAAAAAAACTCTAATGCAAATAATATAAACATTAGTTAATACTCTCACTGACCAAATTTTGTTTACGTAAATCCTCTTTATAGACATACAATGACAAGCAAAAAACACTAATACAAATAATGTAAATATTAGTCAGTACTCTCAATGACAAAGTCAAAATCATCATGTCCTGAACAAGTTCATATGCAAATGTCAGTCAACACTCTCAATGACGAAGTTAGAATCATCATGTTCTGAACATTACTCTTTAATAACGGATGTATACATAATTTATTCGTCAAACACACCGGTACTACATAATAAGGTATCATGTGGTTTTGTGTGGAATACAAACAAGATTTTATAAATTCTACAAAAACAAATGTAAGCAGTTTTTCTCCTGTTTCTTAAAAGCACTTTAACATTCCGTGAATGTTGAGATACTCTTGATCGGTACAAGCTCTTCCGTCCTTTCTGACCCTTAACCCTTTCGCTACCTTCTGTTTACTGATTTTTTTTTTTCCACCGTACTAAGGGAGTTTATCCTTGTGCTCACTTTCTGTTTGTTTTTTCTTCTGTCCCATTTTCTGCGCAACCTTAATGGCCACAGAAGCTGGCACACTTTTTTAGAATGCGGTGATAATGATGTCGATGAGGATGATAATCATGATGCTGTGGAGTTCCATCTAGGATTGTACTCTACACTTACTCTCATAATATATCCTGGCATCAACCAGGCCCGTTAGATACAGACACCTGTGGTGCTGGTCAGAAGATTTGAGGAACACCCTCAATGACGCACCCGTGAAGTGGATGAGACTCGACTGTGTGGTCCCAGTCTTTCCAATCAGCCCATAGCACGCCCTACTCTGGGTAGGACCCGGTAAGAACCAAAAAATCCCACAATGATTTTTGAAAGGACTGATGGGGATTTGAACCCACAACCTCCCAGTCAGTGGTCCACTGCTGTTTACTGAATGTTCTAACTGTGAAAAGAAGAAAATCTATTTCTACTCACTAGTGTAACAAACCCGACAAAAGAAATGGGTTTTTCATTTGTAATTCTGTGGATTTCAATGGTGGATCTCATTAGTGGGGTTACCATACCTAAAACAGTGTTTAAAAAAGCTGGTGGTGGACATTCCATCAATGAGCAGCCAGGGTTCATACTACAATTATTTTGTTCTTTTGATATCATTTTCATCTACCAGCACACACACACACACACACACACACACACACACACACACACACACACACACACACACACCCACCCACACACACCCCCACCCACACCCACACCCACACACACACACACACACACACACACACACACACACACACACACAAACCACATCACACCACACCAACCCACTGTGGCAACGCACAAACAGCATTTCACACGATAAATCTGTTATGGCAAGTCAAAAAATACGAATTTCAAAATGTCATGAAAAATACAGTATGTGATAAGTAGTCATGGCAAAGCAATTTGCAGTTAGCATACCACAGGAAAACAAAAAAGGTTTGTAAACAATTACATCTAACGGAGTCAATCGGATTTTTAACTCTTAATGACTTAAAGAACACTTCTTTATAAAGTTATTCCTGAGCACAAAAGTTTGTGGTAAAGAACATAATCAGAAATTTCTCTCCCATTCAACATATCTCTCTCTCTCTCTCTCTCTCTCTCTCAGTCACATATCATCTGAACAGTAACAACTATAACAATCATAACATACAAAATACTGTATCACCATCAATTATTCTCCACCATCATATAACTGTCATCACGTACAAAATAATCTACATATCATTATCAATTATTCTCACCCATCATATAACTGTCATCACGTACAAAATAATCTACATATCATTATCAATTATTCTCACCCATCATATAACTGTCATCACGTACAAAATAATCTACATATCATTATCAAATATTCTCACCCATCATATAACTGTCATCACGTACAAAATAATCTACATATCATTATCAATTATTCTCACCCATCATATAACTGTCATCACGTACAAAATAATCTACATATCATTATCAATTATTATCACCCAGCATATAACTGTCATCACATACAAAATAATCTACATATCATTATCAATTATTCTCACCCATCATATAACTGTCATCACATACAAAATAATCTATCATTATCAATTATCATCACCCATCATATAACTGTCATCACGTACAAAATAATCTACATATCATTATCAATTATCATCACCCATCATATAACTGTCATCACATACAAAATAATCTACATATCATTATCAATTATTCTCACCCATCATATAACTGTCATCACATACAAAATAATCTGTCATTATCAGTTATTATCACCCATCATATAACTGTCATCACATACAAAATAATCTATCATTATCAATTATCATCACCCATCATATAACTGTCATCACATACAAAAATTATATATATATCGTTATCAATTATTCTCACCCATCATATAACTGTCACTGCATACAAAATAATATATCATTATCAGTTATTATCACGCATCATGTAAATGTCATCACATACAAAATAATCTATCATTATCGATTATTCTATCACCATCACCAACATTAGGATTTCTAGAATACAAGTCTGGATCCTGAAGAAGAAATACAAAATCTCAACACAAACACACATAATGAAAGAAAAACGTAGCCTACTCCTCTTCCCCATCACAACAATACAGACAGACACAGGATTTCTACGATGCTAAAAACAGTAGGAAGAGAACTCAAGTCCTGAGACACAAATGTTGTTCCATACAGACGCCGGCACACAACAGATACAAGTGGAGAATCTATGTTGCTGGCCTTCATGCCAATGGCATGATTGGCAGTTACTGTTATTTTTGTTTAAAGCCCAGCCGACTGCGCACAGCCATATCAGGGCTATAACCCGTATTAAAACATACTATTTCAACAAGAGAAAAAAAGAAAAGAAAATGAAGTACACATATCAATGCATTAGCATACGTAATCAAAGGAAATGCCCCTGGCGTTGATCCCTCCATCCAATTTATCACACAAGGGATTTAAAAAACATACCTGAATACAAATTTGAACACAACTATGGACACCAAAACGGGTACAAAAACGGGTCTAAATTATCTAAAATTGCTTCTGCACATCTCATTTCCCTAGAGCCAAAAAGGCATTCAAACACATGTACTCAATTATCAATCCTAAGAAAAAGTATGTAAGACTTTTGTCGAATACATACAGGGAAATGGACCATTAAAGCAGAAAATGATAGGAAGAAATGAAAGAAAGTAAAGGAACAAGGCAGAAACAAAGAGAGTGACAGAAAAGAGTTTTCAGACGGTGGGGATACTATTTATACTGAAAGAGCCCCCGGCATCCCCATAGGGGTGTTAATGGCATGATGGGCAGTTAAGTAAGACAGACTTGTCCAAGAAGATTAGATCAAAGTAACATAAACTTAATCTCAATGAATCGCCAATTATAAAGTAGGCAAAAATGTCCAAGAAGACTAAATCAAAACCATAGCATAGTAACACAGACTAGACCTAAATGAATCACCAATTACAAAGCACACAAAAATGTCCAAGAAGACTAGACCAAAACCACAGCAAAGTAACATGAACTAAACCTAAATGATTCGCCAATCATAAGGTACACAAAACTGTCCAAGAAGACTAGATCAAAACTGCAGCAAATTATACAAAGACTAGACCTAAATGAATCACATGTTCTAAATCATACAAAAACGTCCATACAAATCGATAACATTAACAATAAGTTCATTTGTTCAGCAGAAAAGTCCACGTTGAAAATGTATTCATAACACTTTACATAGTAATGGACTGTCATTACATTTCATACCAAGGTAACGCTAAGCCTATATGCTACAGTTCTTCTAGTAATCATGCAAAGGAGTAAAAAGCACGTGCGCATTCATCAACACAGCAAGTACAGTCAGTTCAGCCAGAAAATGTGTGTTCACAGCTCTACATACACACATCATTAGCCAAAAATGATATAAAACCAAGTCACCATTAAAGCCTGTTACAACTTTTGAACAATATCACTCTCATCCTGTGTCAAAGTTCATGTTCAATTTTTTTTCTTGTCTTTCTGGACAAGATTTATGACTCAAGTGTAAAGATGTCTAAATAGAGAAACTTAAGGAACTCTTTTTTAAGACCATTGTACTTAGAGAGATACCTTTGTGCTCACCTTCTTTTTTTTGTTCTAGGCCACCTCAATGGCCAAAGAAGTTGGCACAATTTTTACAATGTGATGATGGGGGAGGAGGAGGGGATAATCGTGTTGCTGTGGAGTTCTATCTAGAATTAAGTTTAAAGAGATTACCTTTGTGCTCATCTTGTTTTTTGTTGTAGGCCACCTTAATGGCCAAAGAAGTTGGCACAGTTTTTACAATGTGATGATGGGAAGGAGGAGGGTGATAACCATAACGCTGTGGAGTTCCATCTAAAATTGAGTTTAGAGTTTGGAATCTATTCAAGAGGGACTCATTGCACTCAGATAATTTTATATGAGAGCGTGACAAAAGGTCTTGATGATGTCCCCTTTGTGTCTGATTTGAGAAATAAACTATCTAGAAACATGATTTTGTTTGACTGGTTGCATTTTTTAATTATATGATATTCTAAAGAGATAAATGCAACAAAATCAGGTTGCTACATTGAACTGAGTGAGTCAAAACCGATTTTTGTTAAAAGAAAATGGTGAAATCGGCCATTCCAAAATGGGACATCTACTGACATGCCACACACATCAGGATTGAAAAGTTGCTTTAAGATCGAAATGAAAACTGAAACATATCAGATGACTACACTATACCTTTGCGAACATTTTCGTCCCCAAAGCATATGCGCACACTTTTTGGTTTGATTTGAATCGAATTCGAAAGTGAACATGGTCGAATGTGATTCACCATGTCCTGGAGATGCACCGCGGAACTTGTTCACTGCTGCTTTTTATTTTGCCAGAAACGATCCAGCGTTTTCAGTTCTGCAAATCTCAGTGTGTTACCGATGCACTGAACATATGATTTTAAGCTTTGGTAAAGCTATATTTTCAAAAGCAGAACAAATCTAACATGCACTGTATTAATGTCCGATCGTCACAACCGACCTTCACGCGATAAAAATACAATGCACCGTGTGTATCCGCCATTTAAAATTGCCTACCCCGCAGCCAGGTCACGTGCTCTTTCTCAGAAACGAAACCAAGAGCAGACGATGCGAGACCGGAGAACAATAGTTAAGTGTTATATCATGTCCATCACTTTGTACGTCATCACAACCGACCCTTGGGGTCACATCTGACTGAAAGATAATGAAAAACACTTTCAATTAACACTGTGGCGAAGGGTAATTTGGCTTAAAAACATGTGCGAAACATTGTTGATGGCAACAAGCTGATCGTCACGTAGGCACTTTGCCTAGATACTGACACAGACTTTGTTTCGCATTACTTGAGTCAGTTTTCCTTAGATTCCGCCGTCACAACTGACCCCTCGAAAGACATGTCCGAAATCACAACCGACACTTTCTTTGTTCACGAAAGGAACAGTAGCAATCAGAAGACGATAAATCATTACTCACTCTTTAGCTGTGCATACCAATTTTGCCCATCGTAATTGAGGGGCCATCTCAGAAGTATGTGTGTGTACGTATAATTGTGCCAATGTTCTGTCAAATCCAGTCTGCTCCATATATCCCAAGATGGGATGGGAAATTGTTCAACACATGAACAATAGAACACTCAATCCTGTTCACCCAACATCTAGAATGCCTGTCTACATCCTCTGGACAAGCAATAGAGATGACATGCATCCCAGTCATTGGACCTCAAATCACTTTGTACCAATGCTGCCCATGACAGATCCAAGAAGACAGGTATCTGTTAGTGAGGATTAGTCTGCCTCAGACTCTAAATGCCCTGCTTCAAAACAAGACAGTATGCTGTTTGACAACTTCACCTCTAAATCTCTCAGACTGGAGGACATAGAGGTTGATGAATTCTATGTTGTTGTCTGGCATGGGAAAGAATATGTGGCCAAGATTGAGGGCACATATGTTGATGCTGTCACTCATACTGACATGGTGTGGCTTAACTTCATGGCTGAAACCTGTCACAACAGTGGCCACTACTTCTGGCCACAAAGAGACGACACATCTTGTGCGCCTCTTTCAACAGTGAAAAGGAAAGTTTCCCTGGAACTAGATCCAAGCAACAGCACACAGAGGAGACAAATATACTGCATTATATAAAATGGAAAAAATTGAACTGCATGAGATTCTACCTGTGACACTTAATCCTGTTTTCCTCAGTATAAGTTATACTATGACACTATAGCTGTCATGTTGTCACACCCTTTTCCTTTTTCTAAGAATATTCTAAGCACCTAGTATTGAATATGTAATTCGTACGCAAAATAACTAAAATCACAATACTTGAATACGCACGTCATAAATGCTTATAAGCACTATTTATATACGCACTCATGACGCATGTGGTCACTTCATGATTCGCTTTCAAAAATGGGGATTGTATCCGAGAGTATCTTGACACAACTTGTGTGTTAGTCTCACTGTAAGTAAACATTGTGCCAGACTTTCTTGACTGTTCTTGAAGTAGCTTTTACAAAATTTAGATATTACCCGTTACTCCAATGAGGAGGTGCAAATGAATCAATGCTACCGTGCCAAATTCTCTGTTAAAATTACATAGTTGTTTAGATTACTTTAAAAAAAATTGCATATATTTGATGAAGAAAAAAGCATAGTTACACCATTTTGTTGGCCAGAAGAACTACTTTAATTTGTGTTTTTATTGTATTTATGTCAACTGATGCACAAAACTTGATTTAATTGTTTTTGTCATGTCCATACTGAAAATTGTCACAACTGACACTTGGTCTTTTTTTTTTTTGGGGGGGGGGGGGGGGGGAATGAAATAAAAAAGATCAACTGTTTGCTTGTATATAGTTATTTTTGTTTAAAATGGGCTGGTTAATATGTTTTATTCTCTTTATCAACTATAATGTACATTTGCATGATTTCTCAGTAAGTACAAACTTGATGTGGTGTCGGACGTGATGGTGGACATGAAATTGTACCTCATTCTTCATTTATAAAATAAAATAATCACTTTGTTTCTTTGTTGTCTTTGTTACATCATCCATCTTTCATGAAAGCTCCAGTTTTATGACCCTCACTCTTCAGTAACTGTTCAGTTCTAGCCATTTTTCATGTCCAGCATCACAACTGACTTTCCTCTGGGTGATCTGACATTTTCCAAATCACCAGATAAAGTGTTGTTCAAGTTATCTTTTTATGTCTGTTTTCATGCAAACAAATGACTGAACTTTTAAGAATAAAGTTTGTTTTTGTCTTATTCCAGTTTTGAATTTGTATGACCTGTGTCCCGTTTTTTGCACGACCTTTTGTCACTGTCTCATATGCACTCCACACAAACTGCCATCCTGTTATCTGACAGACTAATTCTTCTCCATCACATGGCACCTGTGATGTTGGTGCATATGGAATTCATTCCAAGCGCAGATACGTCATCTTGAGAAACTGAAACTGAAACTGGGAATGGTCCCTTTCATCTTCTTTCATCTTCTGTAGATATTTTCTATAAAGGTCAAATCAAGTCACTGTCAGAAAATGCTTAGCCTGAGAAGCAGAACATGAGAAAATAGAATGAGGTCCAGAAACCATAGTCAAGCTGGCAAGAGGGGGGGCCACAAGAATAAGGGGTCAGTGTGGCATGGCACAGTTTGTGTAATAAACCCTTTGACTCCTGCACCCTATCCACCAACTGTAAAAACTTAACCCTTTGACTCCCTCACCCTATCCACCAGCTTCCTGCTGGTGGATAGGGTGAGGGAATCAAAGGGTTAAGTTTTTGTTTTGCTAGCATGGTTAACAATGCAAGATGCTGGTGAACAGGGTGCTGGAGTCAAAGGGTTAACGTACATTTTTACCTTGCTTCAGCTTTCCATTAGCATTCAATAAATATCTATACTTTTACCCTGTGTCAAAGTTCTGTGTCTGTGTCTAATACTATTTTCAATCTCTCCTTTTTGGTCAAGACCACAATGTTTAAAAAGGACAAATAACAAAACTCAAAATCTGAACACAGACACATACAACAATAACAAATACTCCCTACCTCATCATCATAATATCATAATACATAAAATATATCACCACAGACATCACATAATGTCAACTCTTGCACAGAAAGTCTAGACCAAAGGCAACATATCATTAAACACAGACTAGATGTTAATGAATGACTATCTATAAACCACATTAACATGTCTAGACAAAAATAACTGCCTTATGTTAAGCCAGTTTCTTATTTTGACTCTTTTACCTTCCCCAGAAAATTTCAAACTGTCATGCAAACATGTGTGTGTATGTACATAGACAGGTAGAAAGAGAGACAGACAAATGGAAAGAAAGAAAGATAGACAGATACAAATGGATATAGATGTCGTATGTGTACAAATGTATGTATGTATGTATGTATGTATGTATGTATGTATGTATGTATGTATGTATGTATGTATGTAGGCCTACCTATGTATCTATGTATGTATGTACAGACTTAGATACATACATATGCTCACATATTCTCATTTGCTTCAATCAGACAGAAAATGTCACAACTGAACAAATACTGTTTCAACTTTCGATGAGCTTTCAATCACTCTGTGTATGTCTGACCCTGTGGCGAAGCTGCCCATCGTCATCAACACTCCTAGCATCTTTCTTGTTTCCATCTGTCTCCGTACAGCCATCCACACTTTCCGTCAGTCTTGCTGTCGCAATGGAGACAGTGAAAGGTTGAATGTTTGTGCTGTATGTGCTGGGTATGTCTGCCTGCTTGGGTGACACTGCCTCTGTCAGTGGCTGAATCAGACTGCCATTTTGCATACTCTCCGCACTGCGGTCTTCCGTATTCTCTGTTGTCTCTGGCTGTCTGGCGGAGGTGGTTATCGTGAATGACTGTACATAACCTGCGACAGCATCATTGTCAATAATAATCCAAGGCCAAGTTCATATTGCTTATAGCCCAGCCGACTACTAGAGCCATATCAGGGCTAACACCACGTCAAAAATGACACCCACGTTAAGATAAAAGACAACAGTTAAAAAACATGCTCACCATTAACCTTCATCATCATCATCATCATCAGGTGCCCTGCCGCATGGCGTTGGCGATCATGGACTTCCATCTGTCTCTATCTCTTGTTGCCCCTAGCATCTCCCCTACCCTCCTCGTCCCCAGCCACTCTGCAAGTCCGTCCAACATTTTCTCCCTGGGTCTACCCGGTGCTCTCTTTCCCTCCAGCTTTCCCGTTGTGACCAGGTGCTCCAAATCCCCCTTCCTCATAAAATGGCCTATAAATGTTGCTTGTCTTTTCCTAATCTTCCTTATGAGTGATCTACTTGTGTCTGCCTCCATCAAGACTGGCTCGTTTGTTTTCTTTGCTGTCCATGGATCTCTCAACATTTTTCTTAGAAACCACATCTCGGCTGCCTCAATCTTGTTCTGGCTTTGTTTGTTGACTTTCCACGCCTCGCACCCATACAACAGTATTGGTTCTATATAATATTCAAGAACTCTCTTCCTGATGTTGATTGACAGGCATTTGTTGGTAAGAATGCTTGTCATCTTCTTGAATGCTGTTTTGGCTTGGCCGATTCTACCGGCTATTTCTGATGTGCATCTGCCGTCTGATGAAATGATCATTCCCAGGTAACCTTGCAAGTCTAAAATGCAATTAAAGAAAAACATACTCGGATGTAAAATCATATCAGGTGAAATCTATTGATCTCTTGTAAAAACTGGAAAATTGCATCAGGAGGGATGTCTCGAAAGAGGTTCTTTAATTAAGGAGTCCGCCGTGTAATGCTTATGCCTCACATCGTACAAGTCCCAGCAATCAAGAAGAAGGTGTCTGATGCTCAATGGCTCGTCACATGGTAAACACCACGGTGCCTCTTCATATTTTAAAAGGTACGAATGAGTGTAGGATGTGTGACCCATTTGTAACCTACATAACACTTCTCTTTCTTACAGTTCCCTGCAACAGATGGGAGAATTTCTTTCAGGTTGGGGCGGATTGGAAAAGTTTATTATCTGTCTGCTTATTCCAATCCTC
Organism: Monoplex corrugatus; assembly: GCA_030674185.1. Classification (NCBI taxonomy): domain Eukaryota; kingdom Metazoa; phylum Mollusca; class Gastropoda; order Littorinimorpha; family Ranellidae; genus Monoplex; species Monoplex corrugatus. Next base: position 8,447 of record JAPXFY010000521.1, on the reverse strand, counting down.
CTGCCACAGAGTTGTCACATAACTGTGTACTTTGGATTATATATCTGTGTAAGGAATCAAGGATTTAGACATCTTTTCCCTTGTGGGGTTCTTGGCCAGGCAGTCAGCCTTTTCACTGCCTCCAATATCAACATGGCTAGGAATGCAGGCAAAAACAATCTAGTAACCTTCACTTGTAAGAGTAGAAAACAAGTCGAAGAACTTCAAAAGCTCTAGGTGACTAACGTTTCAGCCAGAAATTGCCTGCAAAGCAGAAAGGGAGTCAGAAAAAATGCCAAAAATCTTTACATGCATTGGGACACCATTTTTAGTGCCAAAACCAGAGCAGTCAATTCAGCAGTATAAACAGAACTTTCAGACAGAATATTCTTTGAAAATGTATGTTTGGGAACAGAAGGTACAACAGCAACACCATCATCAGACTTTGCTCCATCAGTGAAGATTCTATGGGATGATGGACATTTCTGACACAGTTCTGCATAAAATGACTTGTATGCCAGTGAACTGATACAATCCTTGCGGAAAGAAGCAAGATCAAAACAGACCATCAGTGTTTTCAAGGTCAATTATGAAGTCTGGAATTTTTACATCGTTGTGCTGAATATCTTGTTTCATAAATGTCTTAAAATTGTATGAATTTGGTGAAATGGTTTGCACAACGTATAATTAACTGGGATGTCATATTCCTGAATTCTCATTGGTAAAAATAAAAGGTATTATGGGAGTTTTCAGCCCTGACAAGTTCTCATTTAGCCCTTTATTTCTACTTCCTGTTTCTATTATATTCACAAGATCTTGTTGGCCTTTTTCATTTTCTGCAATTGGAATGGTGACATCTGTGCAATTACCTAAAGTTGTTTCCAGATATCCCATTTCTCCAGAGCAGAGCCAAAAATGCACTTAATACATGTACCCAATTATCAATCCTAAGAGAAAGTACACAAGACTTTATCAAACTCATAAGGTGAATGAACCAGCAAGACAGAAAATTATAGGAAGAAATGACAGAAAACAAAAGAACCAGGCAGAAACAAAGTTAATGACAGAAAGGAGGAAATTTCTAGCACAGAGTTTCCAGAAGGCAGGGATAGTATTTATACTGAAGGAGCCCCCGGCATCCACACAGGAGATACCATGTAACTGAGATTAGTGATATATAACAAATATCAAAAAAACAAATTCTAACAGGACAGTTAAAATTCATTGCAGCTGAAAAACTCCTACATCAAGTGAGTGAAATTGTGGCAGTGGAAAGACTGTGATCATACAAACATATCCCAACTAATGTACATATGTCAAGTGTATTGTCCATGTTAGCTGACCAGCATAGCAGGTGGCTGCAGTCCTGGACCCAGGTGGTACCAGGATTTATCACAACAGGAAGTTGGAATAATAATAATAATTACAATATTTATATAGCGCAAAATCTTGATAAAATCAAATCTAAGCGCTGAAGCAGACACACACGCAAGCACGCATGCACGCACGCACGCACACACACGCACGCACACACACACACACACACACACACACACACACACACTCACACACACGCATGGCTATAAATGGGGAGAAAGAATAAAAGCAATAAAAGCAAAAATAAAAGCAATGGAAAATTATAGAGAGCATAGCATATACAATTATATATTATAACCATGTGATTCCCCTCCGAGCGGAGACAGGCTGCAGAGGGGGGGGGGGGGGGGGGGGGGGGGTTGAGTGAGGTTAGGATTTTATGCGGAGGAGAAAAGGTGAGTTTTGAGAGCGGACTTGAAGGAGACAAAAGTAGGTTGCTGACAGACTGAGAGAGGAAGTTTGTTCCAGAAGAGTGGACCAGAAACAGAGAAGGCTCGTGGACCATAGGTATTGAGCTTAGTGCGTGGAAAGCGAAAAGTCAGAGGATCGGAGGCAGAGCGGAGGGTACGTGAGGGAACATAGATCTCAAGTAGGCTTGACAGGTAATCGGGGGCTGCGTTATTGAGGCTTTTGTAGCACATGGTGTCTAGTTTGTACTGTATGCGCTTTGATACAGGGAGCCAGTGAAGTTGTGCCAGGAGAGGAGATATGTGGTCAGCTTTTTTCTTTTTGAGTACAAGGCGTACAGCATTGTTTTGAATGCGCTGTAGGATGTGAATGGTGGAGGCAGGAAGACCAGACAGGAGTGAATTGCAATAGTCAATGCGAGACATTATGAAGGAGAGAACGAGTTTTGCAGTTGTTTCGACAGAGAGATACTTCCTGATCAGGCTTATACGATGGAGATGATAGTAGCAAGATCTGGCAGTTTGAGAAACAAAGTTGTTCATGGAGAGGGTAGAGTCAATGCAGACACCAAGGTTTTTAGCTGAATCAGAAATTGGGACTGATGTGTTACATAATGGGAGAGAAAGAGGAGGCAGCTGAGAAAGTTTCTGACGGGTGCCAATGAGGATAGCTTCTGTCTTGTCGTCATTAAGCTGAAGTTTGTTGAACGTCATCCAGTTCTTAATGTCTGAGTAACACTCAGTGGTGCGAGTCAACAGGCGCTGTATATTATCAGGTGAGTCACTGTCTTGAAGTTGGGTGTCATCAGCATAGAAGTGGTGTTTTATAGAGTGGGAGTTGATGATGGTGGACAAGGGGGAGGTGTAAAGAGTGAAAAGAACAGGGCCAAGGACAGATCCTTGTGGAACACCACAGGTCAGGTATGCAGGTTGAGAGTAAGTGCCATTGATGAGAACAGTTTGTTTTCTGTTTGATAAATACGAAGTGAAATAGGAGAGAGCAATGTCAGAGATGCCAAAAGTATGATGAAGTCTAGAAAGGAGAATACCATGGTCAATGGTATCGAAGGCTGCAGACAGATCAAGGAGTGTGAGGAGAGAGACTTTGCCAGTATCAGTTGCAAGGAGGAGATTGTTGAGAATGTGTAGTAGGGCAGTTTCAGTGCTATGGCACTGGCGGTAGGCTGACTGGAAAGGATTGAGGAGATTGTTGGCAGACAGGTGAGAGTTCAGCTGGTTGAGGACGACTTTTTCAAGGAGTTTTGACAAGAAAGAGAGATTAGAGATAGGCCGGTAATTTTTCAGTTCATTTGGGTCTAAATTGTGTTTCTTGAGGAGAGGGTGAACAATAGCAGACTTGAAAGAATCTGGGACAGTTCCAGTTTGAAGAGAAGTGTTGATGATGTCAGTGATGAATGGGAGGAGAGTAGGGAGACAGTCGACGTAGAGAGAACCTGGAAGAGGATCTAGTTCGCAGGTTTTGAACGACATGGATCTGATTGTGTTGAGAATTTCTTCTTGTGAGACTGGGGTAAAAGTAGTAAGAGGTGTGCCAGAGAAGGAAGGGTCAGGTGGGCATGGTTGACAGGGTGTCCTGTCAAGCCTGTCACGAAGAGTTTGTATAGCCTTAATAAAAATTAACATCGCTGGCCAGCATATCAAAGAAAAATGAAAAAGTACAAAGCGGCTCTGGAGATGAGATAATAGCAACAGCTCACCACCATCCCCACCAATACTGAATAATGCACATAATCATCATCACAAGCAATAACAACAACCACCATCACAACAAAAGCCACAACATCAAAAACCAAGAACAATAACCAACAACAACCATTATAACCAAGAACAATAACCACCAACAACCATTATAATCACAAGCCCCCTCCACCACCACTGCCACAAACAACATCAACCCACCTGCACACTATCAATCCTTACCTATTTCTCTCTCTCCTTCTTCTTCTTCAGAACGGCTGATATCCCATCCACCGTTCACCTCCCAGTGGATATCATGGCTGTCCATTACGGCAGCAGATCTACTCTGTTGGCCGTTCATCATCTCCAGACCCAGTCTGTACCAAGTCAAGACGAAGGCTACTGTCAACCACAGGCAGTTGAACACAATCCCGCACACAGCACTGCTCACTGGGTAGTAGTATAGGTAGTATCTGAAAAGATATTTCCAGAGTTCAATTAAAACTAAAGATTCAGATGTACTGATGGGTCATAAGAAAAGATGAGAGGGTGTGGGGGGAGAAAAAAGTCAGAAACAAACAGAAAAAAAGACCCAAATAATGGAGATACTCTACTCGTATCTTTCACACAGTTAAACACTTCTGCCACAAAGACTCATCAAATGGCTGAAAAGGAACAGGAGACTGGCTATATCACTTACAAAAAACAAAGGTAGATAAGATTTTCTAACCACTTGAATGTTGTCCTGGAACAAAATGGTAAAAAAGATCTGACCTCAACATCTCCTGGGGTCACAATTATAAGGTGCCCATCTGCTCCCTCACTTTCCCCATCACTAAAGGGAGACAGAGTAGACAGGTACAAACCTTGTCATCCAACCATGATAAAACCATGTTCAACTGATGTACAACATTACAAACGTGGTAAGCAATGATTCTCATTATCACGACAATACATACACAATCAATGACGATTTTACAAACATGGTAAGCAATGATTCTCATTGTCACGACAATACATGCACAATCAATGACGATTATTATCAGCATTATCAACACAGAGATACTCATGACACAGTGTCTGCAGTGCAGAAACACTACAACTGCTGGGCATGTAAAAGTATCACACATGATGCATAAATCTGTGCCATGTTGAGAAACAGAAACTACAAACTGAAAAGCAAAATGAGATACACAGTAGATTTTAATATTCTTCATTTTCATGCATGTCAGTTTACTTTCAGTCAGAGTTTTTACTGAATAACTTTTTCTCAACATGGCATCTGTGTACCTGGAATAAATTCCACAAGCACTGACACCACAATAGTCCTGTGATTGAAAGGATCTGAAATGACCAATGCCTAACCATAAGCTATTCCATAAACCCTACACACTGGCAAGGTCTTGAGGTCCATGAGGTCCATGAGGTCCTACTGAGTGCATGGTTTCTGTGTACATCCTTGCATCAATCTGGTTGTTAAAACAACTTATTGTTATTACTACTTAAAGTTCAGCCAACGGTGCACAGCCATACCAGAGCTATAACCATCTCACAGAAGATTATATAAAAAAAATCTAGACAAGAAAATGAAGTACACACATCAATGCATACATGCAAACAATCTAAGGATATGCCCCTGGCACTGACCATTCCATCCAGTTTATCACACGGTAGATTTAAAAAAAAGCATACCTATATACAAATGTAAACATAACTAAGGACACTAAAACTTACATATAAAAATGGGCCTAAATTTCCTAAAATTGCTTCTGCATATCACATTTTCTTCGAGCCAAAAATGCACATAATACATGTAGCCATATTCAATCCAAAGAGAAAGTATGCAAGAATTTATCAAACACATACAGATGAATGGACAAGCAAGGCAGAAAATGACAGGAAGAAATGACAGAAAGTGAAGGAAGAAGGCAGAAACAAAGAGAGTGACAAAAAACAGGAAATTTCTACCACAGAATTTCCAGAAGGTGAGGATACTGTTTATACTGAAAGAGCCCCCGGCATCCCCACAGGGGGTTGAGAGGTTTGAAACAATTAAGCTATATTCTGGTGAAATGTATCTTTTCATCAGCAATATTCTATGCAGTTTGAAAAAGTTACATCTAATGTAAATAAATCAAATAAAGCAACAAATCTGGTAAATATACTTTAATTTTGAGTAATGGGCATGGAACTGCAGCTGCGCAGAGTAGAAAGTCAACTGACGGCTCTGGATTTCCAGCAACACTCCAACAGCTGGTTGATACTGAAAAAGATCAACATACATTTTCATAACCAATTTCAATGACATTTTCATAAATGGCTTTTGCCAATGACACCATAACATAGTGAGTATACAGAAAGAAAAAAAATGTAAACTCTCTCTCCTGAAAAGTTTTGAGTGTGTAGCTGAAAATCTTTCTTGCATATTTTACAGAAACTTTGTATGAGTAAATCAACAGTCTGTTTCATAAAAACTGGTGTTTGAGTAGAAAGTGAACATGTATAGTGAAGAAGTTTTCGGCCCCTTGAGTCAGTCTTACCTATCAAATTATAAGCACAATACTTTGTGACAGCAGAAGTAAGAAAATGAGCAGATGCACAAGCTGCAGCAATACAAAATGTATTAATTTATACATGAGACCTCCTTCACTCGGTGAACACCAAAAGTCATGAAATAAAGATCTATTAATATGCAACTGTAATCATTTATGAAATCAAGATTTATCAAGATGCAATGTAATCACTTATGACATATAGAATTGATTAAGATGCAACAATAATCATTTATGTACAAGATGTATGCAACTATGCAATGCATGAGATATGGAGGTGCAGAAATAATAGAATATTTTTCACAATACATCTAACTAAATGATATTGGTCTACGGGGGAAAATGACAAGGGAAATAACTCTGTCACAGAAATGTCAAACTGCAGCAAATGATGACACAAGGGAAATAACTTTAATGTAGCGAAGTAGAAATGCCGTAGAAGATGAAATCGGAAACCTTGGAGTGCATCATCCGAGTTCTAGTTTGTTCAAAACAAATTCATCGCAATCAGGCAACTCCATACACACTCCTTGAGCCTTTACAAAACTATGTATGCTCACAGTCTTCACCCTTAGACTCCCACACCCTGTCCACTAGCACCCTGCATTGCCAACCATGCTAGCAACGCAAAAACTTAACCCTTTGATTTCCTCACACTATCCACCAGTTTCCTGCAGGAAGCTGGTGGATAAGGTGAGGGAATCAAAGGGTTAAACTTTTGGTGCTGGCGGACAGATTGCAGCAGCCAAAGGGTTAAACTGTGGAAAAAAGAGGAGGTAGGGAGAACAGGATCTATGAAACACTAAGCCGACTCCACCAAAATGATCAAAGCATGAAGATGGGCAACAAACAGACCAGCTTTTATGCTGTGAACTGGGAAAGGAAAGGAAATAACATGAAATTTTGTTTTCCTATGGTATAAATAATAGTTGTTGGGTTGTTGTTTTTTCCACCCTGAAATATTGGAAGGTGGTCTGTGTTGATAGCATGGGTCTGTCTGGTGTGTGGGTGCTCTTCGGTTTGAGCTGTCAAGATTTGGTGCCATGTAAACACTGTAATTATTATTATTATCATTATTATCATTATTATCATCATCATCATCATCATTATTATTATTATATCATTATTATTATTATTATCATTATATGCCAACTTACACATCTGATGTTGCTAATCTATTTATATCAAAACAATAGGAAATACGATACTGAAAAAGAATTAAAAATTACAGAGACTAGACCAAAAAGAGGATGGTGGTGGGAAAATTATGGTACATTATTAACAGCAATGTACTCATACAAATGATTTCACAGAGCTACATCATTCAGACTGATTTAGATAAGGATAGATAGATAGAGGACAACAAAGACAAAGAAATGAAGAGTACGTACATAGTCATCCCAAAAGTCATCAAACAGCTCAATGCTCAGCGTCTGGGTCTCTTTGGCGATTGTTGAAAACAGACCTGTCAGGATATGTTGTGATTAGAATCAGTTACAACTTTACTGCATACACAATATCATCATCATCACTGTTGTCATTAACACCATCACTTTCACCATCGTTGTTATCAACACTATCATTATCATTATCATCGTTGTTGTCATTAGCACCATCACTGTTATCATCACTGTTTATCATCACTATCATTATCATCAGTGTTGTTATTAACACCACCACTATCGCCATCGTTGTTATCATTACTATCATCATCACTGTTGTCATTAACATCAACACCATCATTAATATCATCACTGTCATTATTATCATCATCACTGTTGTCATTAGCACCATCACCATCATCATCGTTATCATCATCATCAACCACTATCAACATCATCATCATCATCATCATCATCATCTGTCGCTATATCATCCCCATCATAACCATTACCACATTCACCACTGTCTTCAAATTCTTTATCATCTTCGTGATTATCTTATTATCACTGTCATTATCAGAAGTATTTTCACAGTCAAGGCTTACCTGTCAGAATGGAGAATCAAAAAGGAATACAGAAGGCAGATGTATTCATTCAACCATGTTAGTATATGTTTCAGACCATATTATATGTGTATGTATGATTAGACATTGTTAATTTTCATTCATTTGTGCCGGTGTATTAATATGTGCGTATTCTAATATGTGTGATATACTAATGCTTTTCTATGTATCAAACTCTTTGTCTTGTAAAATGTGTAATGCGTATTGAGTCCAGATGAGTTTGGAGAATAGTGCTATGCAAGAATGATTTCTTGTTCTTCTCCTTCTCCTTCATCATCATCATCATCATCATCATCATAATCATCATCATCATCATCATCATCATCATCTTCATCATACAGACCATTCGGGCAAGCACCCTCTTATTATGTTTGTCAGAAATTGACATGTCCTTTCCGCCCATAGTTTGACACTCAAAATATAAACATT
>JAPXFY010005212.1:0-15592 GCA_030674185.1 Monoplex corrugatus | reverse complement strand
ATACAGTGTTGTAAAATGGTCAGACTGGTCATTCTATACAGTGTTGTAAAATGGTCAGACTGGTCATTCTATACAGTGTTGTAAAATGGTCAGACTGGTCATTCTATACAGTGTTGTAAAATGGTCAGACTGGTCATTCTATACAGTGTTGTAAAATGGTCAGACTGGTCATTCTATACAGTGTTGTAAAATGGTCAGACTGGTCATTATATACAGTGTTGTAAAATGGTCAGACTGGTCATTATATACAGTGTTGTAAAATGGTCAGACTGGTCATTATATACAGTGTTGTAAAATGTTCAGACTGGTCATTCTATACAGTGTTGTAAAATGGTCAGACTGGTCATTATATACAGTGTTGTAAAATGGTCAGACTGGTCAATATATACAGTGTTGTAAAATGGTCAGACTGGTCATTATATACAGTGTTGTAAAATGGTCAGACTGGTCATTCTATACAGTGTTGTGTCAGGGAGGGAATGATCTGTTATATTGTGTTCACCTTTCAAAGTAGCGGGCTGCATTACTCACACCCTGCAACTCAGCACCACAATGAACAACACATTGAATGTGCCTCAAACAACTTCAAATACACAGCAGTAGAACATCAGTTTAATTTTCACGTGTTCTGTACTACACATAAAAGACATATAATCTAGCTTTACTTACAAGATCATGGCATGCTGCTGCAGATATCAGCTTTGTTGAGAAATAGACATGTATGAAATATTTATAAACTGTAACTACAGGCACTATAACACTATTTAAAGTCCTCCTTACTATGGCTGCTAAACGTCCTTCCTTCTTCTCATCTGCAAGGAGTAACATACATATGTTTGACTTCGTGGAGTGCAGCTCCAATGTTTACTTAGTTATGCAAATGGGTGTTGACGTGTATGATAGTTTTAGTTTTGCTTTATCTTGTACTACCTGTCACAGGGTCACAGGGTCGAATTGCTGGCGACTAAACCAGCACCCCCACCAGTCCTCTCAGGAGGATGGTGAGGAGGGTGGCTAGAAACCCTGGTGGAATTAAATTAGATCCATCAAAGGGCGTCAGCTCTGAAGAGCTACCCGCGGCCATCTAGCTAAGGGAGTAAACCCTGACAGTAAATCCAGTGTGGGGCACCTAAGGCGGTTGGATGGCAAACTTTGTCACTTTCCGGCAGCTCCTGCGGCCCCGTTGGCACCAAAACGTAACAGCCCTGCTGTTCCTTTGGATCTGTCAGCGAGGTGGAGAGGGGGACAGGTTGCATAGGCAACAGCCTGTCTTCCATATTACACTGCCCAGGCTTACATCCGTCCATTCATCCACAAACACTCTGCACCTACGACCTGGAGAGGACACTCCAGCCTCGCTACTAACACTAGTGTCGGCACAACACGGGAAGCAACAGATACCGGTGATAAGTCATTGCTCAACTGGCGTAGAGCTGACGCCAGGGGTTGCTTTTGACGGTAGGAGAGACCCCCGTGTCTTACTGGACAGCTACGGCCCGCCTAAGCTGGGCAGCCCCCAGCCAATCAGGTGCTGTCCCGTCACGACCTGCCTTCTTCATTGGGTGCATGAAGATTAGGAGAAAATCTGACAAGCAGGTCGTTAACTACCGCACCAGGCAAAAAGAAAAATTCAAATTCAAGAAACGGATCAGGAAAAGGATCAGCATTGAAACTGGGCTGTTGGAATGTCCGAACAATGATGCCTGGGCTCTCCCAAGATCTGCAAGACATCAGCGACGCCAGAAAGACCACCATCATAAACAGCGAACTAAAGAGGCTCAATGTGGATATTGCCACTCTGCAGGAAACACGGCTGGCTGACTCAGGAACACTGAAGGAAAGGGACTACACCTTCTGGCAAGGAAAGAGTTCTGATGCCCCAAGAGAGTACGGAGTAAGCTTTGCAGTAAGGAACAGCCTGCTTAACATGATTGAACCAGGCAGCGGCGGTTCAGAGCGACTCTTGACTCTCTGCCTCAACACCACCGAAGGCTATGTCACTCTCATCAGCGTTTATGCCCCAACTCTGTCTGCCTCTCCAGACGCCAAGGATGAGTTCTACGAAAATCCTGCATCAACCATAAGGAACATCCCCAGGACAGAACAACTTGTTCTCCTGGGCGACTTCAACGTCAGAGTGGGTGCAGACAATGACTCATGGCCCTCCTGCCTCGATTCCTTTGGAGTGGGGAAAATGAATGAGAATGGACAGCGACTGCTTGAGTTTTGTGCCTGCCATGAACTGTGCATCGCCAACTCCTTCTTCAAGACGAAGCCTCAACACAAAGTCTCCTGGAGGTATCCGCGCTCAAAACATTGACACCAACTGGATTTGTTCCTAGTAAGACATGCTGCTATCAAAAACGTTCTCCACACTCGCTCTTATCACAGCGCTGACTGCGACACAGACCATTCTCTGGTATGTTGCAAGATCAGGCTGCAACCAAAGAAGTTCCACTGCTCAAAGAAACAAGGGAACCCTCGCATTGACGTCAGCAAGATGTCTCAGCCAGATCTTGTAGAACAGTTCGCAGAGGCCTTTGAGAGAGAATACGATGCATTGCAGCCCAGAGACTCTGCCACAGAGAGATGGGAAACGCTACGAGACACCACGCACCGCATTGCTACGGCCACCTTTGGGAAGAAAACTGTGAAGTCGCACGATTGGTTTGAGGCCAAATCATCAGAGATGACTCCCACTGTTGAGGCCAAGCGCGCCGCACTCACCGAGTATAAGCGGTCACCCAGTGAGAAGAACCTACAAATCCTCAGGGCTGCCAGAAGTAAGGTTCAGCTTAACGCCAGGCGCTGCGCAAACGAGTACTGGACAGAGCTCAGCGAAGAGATACAGAGCGCTGCTGAAAGAGAGACAGACGGACAGACAGATATACAAACAGAAAAGGAAGGAGAAAGAGAGAGAGAGAGAAAGAGAGACAGACAGACAGACAGAGAGACAGAGAGACAGACAGACAGACAGACAGACAGACAGATAGACAGCCAGCCAAACAAACAGACAAAGAGAGAGAGAGAGAACACACACACACACAAGCACACAGAGAGAGAAAGAGAGAAAAAGGGAGGGAATGGGAGAGACAGAGAGATAAAGACATACAGAAACAGAGAGAAAGGGAGAGAGAGAGACAAAGAGAGATGGAGAGAGACACAGAGAGAGGGGGGGGAGGGAGAGAGAGACAGAGAGACAGACAGACAGACACAGACACAATGACAGAGAGACAGAGAGACAGACAGAAAGATAGAGACACAGAGAGGGACCACACACAGAGAGACAGAGAGAGAGAGAGATGGAGAAAGACAGAGAGAGAGAGAGAGTGAGAGAGAGAGAGAGAGAGACAAAGAAAGAGACAGACGCACACACGAGCGCGCACTAGACCCAGACACTTAGACACACAGAGACACACACAGAAACAGACACACACATACACACACACACAGACACGTGTGCGCGTGCGCGTGCGTATACAAGCACAAACGCATGCGCGCACACACACAAACACGCACAAACACACGCACACACACACGCACACAAACACACACACCACACACACACACACACACACACAACACACACACACACTCACACACACACACACACTCACACACAACACACACACACACACACACACACACACACACACACACACACACACACCAACACACGTAAACACAATCCACTGTTGTTTATCTGAAGTGTATGAGTCAGTCAATCTTTTACGTCATCTGTTAACAGCCACTGAAAAAGATGTAACCAGGAAAAGCCCCAGGACCAGACAACATTACTACAGAGATGATTGAAACCCTGGAGGAATTTGTATTGAAAACATAACAGTCCTCCTAAATGAATTTTATGACACTGGAGAAATTCCCAAAGATATTCAAAATCAATTTTCATTGCACTTCCAAAGAAGAGAGAGGCTATAGAATGCAAACTCCATCGCACAATCAGTTTGATGAGTCACGTAACAAAAATCCTATCAAGAATAATCATGATAGGGACAAGGAAAAGAATCAAAAGAGAACTAGCAGAAGAACAGTGTGGATGTGTGGAAGGGAAAGGAAATATTAATGCCATATACATCCTAATCACTATCATAGAGAGGTCAATCGAGATGGATAAGGATTTACATTTATGCTTTGTTGATTATACCAAGGCTTTTGATCGGGTAAGACATGAAGAATTGATCAACAAACTAGAAAGACTCAATATTGATGGAAAAGATCTACGAATAATCAGAAATATGTATTGGGAACAAACAGCTGTGATGAGAATAGAAAACGATATAAGCTCTTTCCAAAATATCAAGAGGAGTCAGAAAAGGTTGTGTTTCGTCACCAGATATGTTTTCATTTTATAGTGAAAACATCTTGAGAAATCTAGAAGAAGACCCTGGATTAAAGGTTGGAGGAAAAACGATAAACAACATTCGATACGCAGATGATACCGTGCTAATTGCAGAAAATGAGAGGGACCTACAAAACCTTGTGAATATACTAGAAATAGAAAGCAAAGGTGAGGGGTTGGAACTAAATAGTGAGAAGACTGAAGTCTTGTTGATCAGTAAAAAAACAACAACAAGAAATCCCTTCATGTAAAATAATAGCAAACGGCACAACTTTGAGACAGGTTGATAAGTTTAAATATCTGGGAACGATCATTTCACCAGACGGCATATGCACATCAGAAATAGCCAGCAGAATCGGCCGATCCAAAACAGCATTCAAGAAGATGAAAAGCATTCTTACCAACAAAAATGCCTATCAATTAACATCAGGAAGAGAATTCTTGAATGTTATATAGAACCAATACTGTTATATGGTTGTGAGATGTGGACAGTCAACAAGCAAAGCCAGAGCAGGATTGAGGCAGCCGAGATGTGGTTTCTAAGAAAAATGTTGAGAGTTCCATGGACAGCAAGAAAACAAACGAGACAGTCTTGATGGAGGCAGACACAAGAAAATCATTCATAAGGAAAATTAGGAAAAGGCAGGCAACATTTATAGGCCATTTAATGAGGAAAGGGGAATTGGAGCACCTGGTCACGATGGGAAAGGTGGAGGGAAGAAGAGCACCAGGTAGACCCAGGGAAAAATGTTGGACTGACTTGCGGAGTGGCTGAAGACAAAGAGGGTGGAAGAGGCGCTCGAGGCAACACGGGATAGAAACAAATGGAAGGCCATGATCGCCAATCCAAGTAGCAGGGCACTTGATGATAATGATGATGATGATGTTAACAGCCAATCATGTCAGTATGGGATTCCAGCCATTCTAATAGTTTAGCTTCTTTAGATTTTCTCCTCTTTTCCGCCAGTGTGTTGAAGGTATACATGAAAGGATTAAGTGCAGAGTTTAAGGGCAATACAAAGACAGCTAATGCCACATTCACTTCTCCAGGGATGGGAATATCAGCTAGAGCTAACATTCCACACAGTCCAATAGGAAACCAACACATGAAATCCGTTACAGCAACGCTGATCAATCGCCGAGCTATGGTCATGTCACGTGACACTTTGGTCGTGTTTGTTGTCATGGCATTCCTCTGTATTGACCAGTAAATTAAGGCTTGGCCTGCAGAGATCAGCAGAAACAGAACAAAATTAAGGATGATTAATATACTGAAAGCGTAAACTCTTCCTTTGAAATCTTGTCTTGTAACTGGCAGTGGAATACAGATACTTGTCTGGCTATAAAACTCCCAGTGTGATGTTACTGGAAGTAAAGGTATTATGGCAAGAAACCAACCAATCATCCAAATCAGCAGACAAACCACTATTGCTGATGTTCTGTCAAATCGGAAGGAGCTGAATGGAAAGTGAAGAACAATAAAGCGATCCAGTGTGATAAGCCAGATGATCAGAGCTGACACTTCACTGGACAACAAAGACAGAAAGCCGGCCAACTTACAGGTCACACTGTTCTTCCATGCATCATCATAATGGAGATATTTACCACGGAATACTTCATCAGCCACCCCAATGATAGCAATGTAAACACCCATTAGAAAATCAGCCATAGTAAGGTTGGTGACGAACACACTAAATCCACTCGAAGAGGTTGTCTTCCTCGCACACAAACGTATGAAGAAACACATGATATTACCAGTCACTGACAGACAGCTGATCAGCCAGAGGAACCCTCGGTACATTCCTGATTCTAGTAAATCTTCACACGATGAAATTTCGTTTAAGTGAGAATAGCAAAACTCAGCATCAAATTTCTCTGGAAGTATTTCTTTGCAGCAGAATTTATAGTTTAATGAAGATATGACATGTAGAAAGAACAAATCTTTAAACACGTCAGGGGGAAATGTTTTTACGGGACTACCGTCCATGTACAATTCAGCTAAGCGTCGTGTGGATTTAAAACCCCTTGAGCCAATACTATGAACGGTGGTAAAAGACAAATTAAGATTCTTCAAGAGTAAGAATTTTGACAAGACTTTTGTGTCAAAAACAGTCAGTGTAGTGTAAGACAAGTCTATCACTGTTAGTGCTGTTTGCGTGATATAAGATGAGTTGCCAGTGTAAAGTGAGGTGAGGGGATTGCTGCACAGTGACAATATTTGTAAATTTTGTAAACTAACAAAGTGAGCCATGTCTATACGCTGTAGTTTGTTTCCCCTGAGATCAAGAAACCTTACATTGAACAGTTTAGTGTGAAAAAGATGGGTCAAAGAACAGTGAGCAAGAACCAGATGAATAAAGTAGGCATTGTTGTTGACAGCAGACAGATTCATTCCTGAACCTGTGGCATCCAAGGAGCGGAGATCAGGGAATAGTGATGCAGAGAAAGGTTGAAAACACAGAAAAGAGTGACCTTGACACAGACATTCCACGGGGCAGGTCACGTCACATAACATTTCATCATCATGCATTGGACAGTGGGGCCAGCTATCACACAAGTGGTCGACATGAACACACACTTTCGAAGCTCTGCATCTGAAGAATCCTGGACACACCATGTTCTCACATCCCACTTCGTCCTCATGGTCAGTACAGTCATACATTCCATTGCATCGTGTAAACACAGGCAGACAGTCGTTAAACTTACCTGGACAACGATAGTGGGTGTCAGGACAGGAATCGTTGGACTTCATTGGAGTTGACATGAAAATCCTGATACCATCAAAATTGATAAGAGCAGGAGATGTGAAGTTTGGATAGGCTTTATGATCAATTCGAAATCTCTCACAGTTTTTTTCATCTGATCTATCTGGACACTGAAACAACCAGTCACACAAGTTGTCATAGGAAACACACTGACCATTAGTGCAGGTAAACATCTTGACACAAGGAGGATGTTTACAGAATGACTCATCACTCTCATCCTGACAGTCAGGTCTGAAGTCACATACCAGTGTGTATGACAGTGTGGTGACGTCATCATCACACGTAAACAAAGCTATGCCTGGATCTTGTGATTCACGTATACCATGCATATTTGACGAATTTGTGGTGAAACCACAAGGGTATGTGTGTCCTTTACCACATACATTAAATATGTGTGAACCACATAACAGAAAGTCATGTGTAACATGACCATCAGGACAGATCGTCAGAGATGGTTGTCGTGAGTGCAACAACAACTGTATACTGGGCAGTGAGATTCTTCTTGATTGTTGATGGTTCTCTTCCACCTTATTCTTACTGAATTCACAAACTGCGCCCACATACAATAAATCACTGCTACGACAATCATACACACGACATACGTCACTTAATACTGAGTGAGTGATGGTAGTCCTTCGTTGCCGAAGATGACGATGAAATCCTGCAGCTCATCTGTGGACGCGCATGTGGCTGTGCAATCCGATCTTGGATGTACAATGTCTGTTGCAGTGGGGACACTGGAATGTCGTGGTTGGGGTGGTTGGATTATGTCTCCTCTCTCTTCTGATAGTCAGCTTCTCCCTGTAGTTGATATCACTGTTTCTGCTGGCAAGATGGACGGCCCTGCGCCAGGCGTTCCTTTCGGTGGCAGTTCTTTCGAGTTCTTTGGGGGTAACCTGTGCAAACTGGAGGTTTGCCTTTATCGTGTCCTTGAAACGCTTTTTTGGCCTCCCGAGATTTCTTTTGCCACTTGTGAGTTCGCCGTACAGCAGTTGTTTGGGCATTCGGTGGTCTTCCATGCGGATGACATGGCCGACCCATCTCAGTTGGGCTTTGACAAGCAGGCTTTCTATGCTTTGTGAGCTTGATCGGTTGAGGACCTCAATGTTGGTGATGCGGTCTTGCCACCGGATGCCAAGTATGCTGCGGAGAGCCCTTTGGTGGAACTGCTCTAATTTGTTGATGTGCTTCCTGTAGAGTGTCCAAGTCTCCGAACCGTAGAGGAGGGAGGAGAGCACAACGGCATTGTACACTTTGATTTTTGTTGACAGCCGGACATTGTGCTGGTTTAGTACCTTGTTTTTCAGCCTACCGAGAGCCTGGCTGGCTTTGCTGATTCGTGAATCAATTTCCTGATCGATGGAGCCGTCTGCAGAGATGATACTTCCAAGGTATTTAAAGTTCTTGGTGTTCTTCAGACTGTTGCCATCGATGGTGATGTTTGGAGACAGTGGGTTAGTTTGTGGGGCAGGCTGGTGAAGAACTTCAGTTTTCCCGATGCTTATTGTAAGTCCAAAGAGCTTTGAGGCTTCTGCGAAGTGATTGAGCATTGTTTGCAGGTCCGCTTCAGAGTGAGCATTCAAAGAGCAGTCATCGGCGAAGAGCGCCTCCTGAAGGAGTTCTGTGCTGGTTTTTGTCTTGGCTTGCAGGCGACGTAGATCAAAAAGGGAGCCATCCAGGCGGTACTTTAGGTATATTCCCTTGTCAAGATCCTTGCAGGCGTGGGAAAGCATGGCGGTGAAGAAGATATTGAAGAGGACTGGTGCCAGGACACAGCCTTGTTTGACGCCATTTGTAATTTCGAATTCGTCAGTCATGTTGCTACTTGCAAGAACTTGCCCACTCATGCCTGTGTGGAAGAGCTGGATGATCTTTAGGAATTTGGGAGGGCAGCCAATCCGTTCTAGGACAGTCCACAGGGCTTCTCTGTTGACGGTGTCGAAAGCCTTGGTAAGGTCAACAAAGACTGAGTAAAGAGGCCTATTCTGTTCTATGCACTTTTCTTGAATTTGTCTCATAGCAAAAATCATGTCCACAGTGCTTCTCCCTGGCCTAAAGCCACATTGAGCCTCTGGTAGGATCTGTTCTGAGATGGTTATCAGTCTGTTGAGGATAACCCTTGCAAATATTTTCCCTGCTATGGAGAGAAGAGAGATGCCCCTGTAGTTTCCGCAGTCTGCTTTACTACCTTTGTTCTTGTACAGCGCAACTATGAGCGCGTCTTTGAAATCAGCAGGCATTTGCTCTTCTTCCCAGACCTGTAGCAGGATGTCATGGAAGGTTTCCAGGGCTTTGGGGCCTGCTGCCTTGAAGATCTCAGCGGGAATGCTGTCTTTTCCAGAAGCTCTGCCGGAGTTGGTCTTGCTTATTGCCTTTTTGATTTCATCTAGAGTAGGAGGAGCGTCTAGGTCTTCCAGGAGTGGTTGCTGGGGGATTTGATTGAGAGCATCTTGATCAACAGTGGAAGGTCTGTTCAAAAGAGAGCTGAAATGTTCGGTCCAGCGCTTGAGGAGCCCTTCTTGGTCCTTGATCAGGGTTTTGCCATCCGAGGACAACAAGGGAGAACATCCTGAGGTTGTTGGGCCGTAGACGGTTTTCAGAGAGCTGAAGAACATCTTGGAGTTGTGGGTATCAGCATAGAGTTGAACTTCACTCTTTAACTGTAGTAAATACAAAACGTGCCGGTGCAATGAAATGAAAGACAACAGTTCTGTCTTGGTGAACAATACTGTGTCTGTACATGTTAGGTAAAGTTCTATCACCAATGTACATACCAGTTAAAACTTTTGCATAAAAAATGTAATCTGCTTTGGTCACATTTTTCACTGATGTCATCCATTCAAGGCCACATTTAGGTACACCCAGTTCCCCTCCCATTGCACGACAGTAACGGCTGGCTCTTATGTCAGCAGGTGTTCCTGAACTGTCAAACTGACGTAGAAACGTACTGCTGACATACCTGTAACAACGGTTGCAAAATGGCAATCCACCCTGACAGCCAGAACTGCTGAAGGGACAATGTTCTGTTTCATCCTGTCCATCATTACACTCTGTGTGCAGGTTACAGTCCAGGTGGTGCTGAAAACTGGAATAATAATCCACTGAACAATTGAAAAGACCAAAGGGTAATTTCTGAGGTGACATATTTTTTGGGTAAAAAGAAAATAAAAATTGAAAACTGTCTTTGCAAGATTGAGAGTACTGCACATCGTACTTCACTTCAAGTTTTGTAATCCTGTACAGATCTACAGTGTAATCAAAACATGAGTATGAATACAACGTTGTTGATGTGGGAAGTTCAGAACCTTGAACATAAAAGCCAAGTGATATTTGACGAAACCCTTTTACACTGATCATGATAACATGTCCAACTGGCACAGATACACTTTTCTTAACAAAACCCCTTTGTCTATAAGTAACACGTCCTTTGAGAGTGATGTAACCAGTTGACTTTGAGCTCATCACACATAGCAAGTGTACTTTTGATTCGTTTTTTGATGTCATGTCACCTTAAACAACCATTATAATAGAAATGGTAAACAAGTAAATACATTTAAAGAAAAGCAAACGAAACAACAGACCAAAGGAATGAGCAATTAAACACACTGAAAAAAGCCCAGACCACATGCCACAAGTATAACAAATGTATACAACCTTTTCATATTGCATAATTACCAGATGTTTGTGAACCCGTCTCTCTGCTTGAACAAATTGCGTGAACAGGTCAATGATCCCATTCCTGTGTTTGATGGAGATAGGATCTCATATAGGTGTTTTCTGACAGGTGGTCGACAATTTAAACTTTCCTTTGGAGACAAATATCAAGTCGATCTATGATCCATTTCTATCTTGCATCCATCTGAAATTACATTTTCATGTTTTCAAAAGACTTTCTAAATGCTCTCTTATGAGTGAATATATCCAACGTTGGGCTTGATAGAGGTGAACATTCCTCTCAAGCTTTTTTGAAAGGAAACTGAATAAGTAGAAGATATGATGTTCACCATCACTTGATGTATGTCCACCATATTGAGAAAACAATCAATGTCATCACTGACCATGTCTCCAGGATAGAATTTCAGTTTTGTCAAGTTCATCTTTCTGATTTGCCAAGGCCTGCTCTACTCTCAACGAAATGACTAACACTCTGCTCTACTGTCAACAAGGCAAACAGTTTGGCCACATACGCGCACGTGCACACATACCACACACATACACACATACACACACACACACACACACACACACACACACACACATGCACACACAGATACAGACACACACACACACACACACACACACACACACACACACACACACACAAAGCTCACACACATAAGCACACGAACTAGGACACACACATACAAACTCGCACAAAAAAGCACGCACACGCACACAAACCCACAAACGTTCATGAACATTTTTCAGCTCTGTCCACCAAATAAAATATTATTCTTGAAAATGAAGATAGATCATGAGCGAAGGTGTGCTCTGTGGACCACAAATAAGATAACAATATTTTTGTAAGAATACATATTGGTTGATTAAGCATACTATTTGATTAAGTCAGTGTTTTCACTGATAAGGAAAATCGTGATTTCAGCATATGTAACATCTTCTCTTCTTGTGCTTGTTGTCGTTGCTGTGTTACAACAGTCCACATGTACAGCAGTGGGCTCAATGCAGAGTTGAATGGTAACATGAACACAACCATAGTCACGTAGACCTTGTCTGATACAGCAATACCACACAGAGTCATCACACTGGTCAGGCCAAATGATAACCAGCAAATGGAGCCTGTCACAGCCATTTTTATTATCAGGTTTGCTGTAGAATAAAGTGATCTCTTGGTATGATCCACAACAACTTGGTATTTTGGTATTCTAAAGCGAATAATGATATTACCAGCAACAACTAATATGCAAGATATAAAGTTAAATATCACAGTAACCGTGAACCATCTGAACTGTTGATTACAACTATAACAATCAACAACGCCAGACGACAGAGACCAGACTGACCATCAAGGCCCCAGTGTGACAGTCCAGGGATAAAAGGAACCACTTCCAACCCACTTGCAACAAACAAAGTTACAACACAAGCTGCAGCAGTTGAACGTCGACTGAATCTCCTTCTGGTCAAAGGGAGATAAAGAATGATGACGTGATCTAATGTGATAAACAACATGATTAGAACTGACACCTGACTGGACAGAATGGACAGAAAAGAAGATGTCTTGCATGTCATACTCTTGATCCAAGTATTTTCATTGTAAATATAATTACCATGGAACACTCGATTGGCCACTGTAACAATACCTGTTTGAGTCCCCATCATCATATTAGCAATCTGGAAGTGGAAAAGAAACAAATTACAATTCCCTGTGAATATTTTCTTTAAAACAAATTGATTTATGAAGCAAACACCATTACCTAAAATGGCAATTATACTAACCAGCCAACAGAAAATCCTGGAAATATCAGTCGGTAACAAGTGTTTACATGAAGAAAACGCAGGCTCTGGTGACAAGCACTTCATTTTATTTGACTGTTTCAAAATTGATTTCTCACAACAGACCCTAAAGTTGGACGAAAAGATATTTTTCAGAAATCTTAATCCTGAAAGTGCGTCAAAACGAAAACTAGTAATTGGATTACCTTCAATATCTAATTCAGTCAGTTGTGGTACCATTTTAAAGCCCTTTGATTCAATTGTTTCAATGGCAGAAAGAGACAGATTTACATTTGTAGGCCTAGGTAAGTACATGTACAATGCATTGGCAAAGTTTTCTAAACGTGTTTTCGATAAATCAGTTTTACTCAGAGCATAGTATGTATTGAAAGGTTTACTTGTCAATAAAAGTAATGGGTTGTTTGCTAAAATTAAAACTTTCAAATGTGGTAGCCCCCAAAAATATTCATATTAACATTTTTTTAATTGGTTTCTGGCCAAATCAAGAAACTGCAAATTTAATAGCTTGATACTGGGTATATGAAATGTGGAAGAACGTGACAGACTAAGATGAATGAGATGTGTGTTGGTACTGAAATTAGCCAGTGTCATTTTTGAGCCTTTGGCATCAATATAACGTAATGCAGGAAATATAGCAGCAGAGAAAGGCTGAGGGCAAAGGAACGAATGACCTTGACACCAACAACCTTCAGGACAGGTCATGTCACAAAACCATTCATCGTCACGCTGTGGACACTGACCCCAGCCATCACAGAGATGATCACCATGGACACAGACTCTAGAACTTCGACATCTGTAGAAACCAGGACATGTCATTGTGTCACAGTCTTGTTCATCCTCTCCATAAGTACAGTCAGAATATCCATTACATCGAGTGTAGTCAGGAAGACAGTACATCATATCTTCTATACAACTATAATGAGTGTCTGGACATGACTCATCAGATTTCATCACTTGTTGAGTAAAGTAGCCTGCGCCATCCAGGTTGATGAAAAGTCGCTGGCCTCTGTCGGCTTCTCTATGGAAAAAGCAGCGTTCTCTGCACCCCAGGCAATCGTTTTCATCAGAATTATCCAGACAATCAGACTGTTCATTAAAATGTTGGCTGTGCCACACACACTGACCATTAGAGCACAGAAAGCCATTACATGCAGGATGTTCACAAAATGACTCATCACTGTTATCTGGACAGTCCTGTCGGAAGTTACATACCAGTGTGTAAGGCAGTGTTGTAATATCATCATCACATGTGAACATAGAAATAGTGTACAGAGCACTTTTCCCTTGAAGACCGAATGTATTGTTCTTTGCAGTCATGTCCAAGAACACACAATACTGTGGATATGAAGTCTCTCTACAGTGACTGCCTGAATCACACAACAAAAATGAATGTGTCACATGACCATCTGGGCAAGCAAACAAGTTCTGTTGTGTTTGTGTCAAGGTGGATGGAGGTGGGTGTAAGTAAGGGAACTCAACTGTTTGGACAGGAGTTATACTTTCTGACTGCGTTGGTGTTTCACACACCAGTTGTATGGGTGAACATCTGTGGTTTTTGCTACTCTGTGTTAGCTCCATGTTTTTGATAGACAAAACTTTCATAATATCTGACGGGACGTATGTGTTTTCAAGCTTGAAGTGATTGATGTTGTAAATCAAGGAGATGTCTGACCATTTACGAAACATGATGTACATGAAAGGTACAGAAATCCAACTTGAAACACCGCCTGTAAAAGTACAAAAATTGTATATATTTTTAAAGAAATACAGAAAGTCTGTTTGTTCTTCTCTTGTTTTTATCGAAGATAGTTTCCCGCCCATTTCCATACACGCAAGTGACGCGTCTTGATGACGCAAAGCTCTACGTATTACAGCATACTGGAAACACTTGTTACGTGAAGCCACCAAACCCTGACAACCAGGACTGCTGAAAGGACAGTGTTCTGTTTCATCTTGTCCATCTTCACATTCTCTCTTGAAGTTACAGTCCAGGTGGTGCTGAAAGCCGGGGTAGATATTTACAGAACAGTTGAACAAACCACTGGGCAACTTTTCTGGTTGATCATATTCGGAATGAAAAGAAAAGATTATTTTCTGTTCAAAAATGCGTCTTTTTAGAACACGAATCTCAAGACTTGATGTTGGGAAGACAGTTGTTGATGTGCCATGTTCATTTTGCACACGTACACTTTTCTGGCGGTCTGTGTTTGGGTCTCTGTAAATCAGTGTTAAATAAGGGCGTTTCTGGTCATTTTCATGGCTTATCTGAAAACTAATCATGATGACATATCCAAGAGGGGCTTTTAATTCTTCGTAAATTTTCATAAATGGTGAATTCGCAAGTTCCCTGTCAGGCAGTATCATGTACCAGAATGTGCTGACGTATAGACCACGATAAAACTATAATTGCTAATCATCTCTATTATGATTTCAACTAGAGGAAAGTGTTGATACACAAAAGTCAGTTGCTTTGTATATGAGTCAAATACAATTTCCTCAGCTGAATGCATACTGCATGTTACACTGTAGAAAGCATGGACTGGGTTACTAGTGTACACACGAAACTGCCATGGACTGGACTCACACCAATATGCTAATCTATGGATATGTACACGTGCAAACATACCCAGTGGCACTTGTATCTGCACACGACAGTAAGGGGTAGAATGACCACATATTCCATAAACTGCACCATGATATTGTGCAAATGTTACCGAAGAAAACTTGCAGCGTGGCACATTTTTATGTATGACTGCGACGTTTGCTTTGTCATAAAAGTGTTCTACTCCTGGACAAGTGTCGCTGATATCTAGCAAACTGAGAGAGTTCTTGGTGTAATCATTGTCAAAGGCCATTTGGTGTGTGATAGTCAGAGCTTTGACCAAAACAGTGCACAACAATAGATCCAATATTAGTACAAGTGGTTGTCCATCTACACCACAAATTCTGCAATATCTGGAAGTTGTTACAAGAGTCATAGGAAATCTTGAAAGTA
>JAPXFY010005211.1:7500-15596 GCA_030674185.1 Monoplex corrugatus | reverse complement strand
CTCTTGTCCATGTACAGTTGTACAGTGGTGTTGTTCTCTATGTCCATGTACAGTTGTACAGTGGTGTTGTTCATCTATGTCCATGTACATTGTACAGTGGTTGTTGTTTCTCTTGTCCATGTACAGTTGTACAGTGGTGTTGTTCTCTATGTCCATGTACATGTTGTACAGTGGTGGTGTTCTCATGTGTCCATGTACAGTTGTACAGTGGTGTTGTTTTTGCATGTCGTTTACTGTGTCGCCATGTACTGTTGTACAGTGGTGTTGTTCTCTTGTCCATGTACAGTTGTACAGTGGTGTTGTTCACTTGTCCATGTACAGTTGTACAGTGGTGTTGTTCACTCTGTCCATGTACAGTTGTACAGTGGTGTTGTTCTCTTGTCCATGTACAGTTGTACAGTGGTGTTGTTCTCTGTTCCATGTACATTGTACAGTGGTGTTGTTCTCTTGTCCATGTACATGTTGTACAGTGGTGTTGTTCTCTATGTCCATGTACAGTTGTACAGTGGTGTTGTTCCTATGTCCATGTACAGTTGTACAGTGGTGTTGTTCTCTATGTCCATGTACAGTTGTACAGTGGTGTTGTTCTCTATGTCCATGTACAGTTGTACAGTGGTGTTGTTCTCTATGTCCATGTAAGTTGTACAGTGGTGTTGTTCTCTATGTCCATGTACAGTTGTACAGTGGTGTTGTTCTCTTGTCCATGTACAGTTGTACAGTGGTGTTGTTCTCTATGTCCTTGTACAGTTGTACAGTGGTGTTGTTCTCTGTGTCCATGTACAGTTTGTGGTTTCTTTGCCTGTGTACAGTGGTTGTCCTTGCAGTATTCGTGTTGTTCTATGCTGTAGTTGTATGTGTTTGTTTTAATGTCTGTCTGTGTGATGTGTTCTTTTTGTTTGTAGTGTACGTTTCATGTCGTACATTCGTTTTTTGTCCTGTATTCGTGTTTTCTTGATTGTTACATTGTTTCTATGTCTGTACGTGTACGGGTGTGTTTTCTTTTATGTTCCGCTGTCTTGTAGGGGTTTGTCCAGTAGTTGTCATGGTGTTTCTTGTCCTGACGTGTAAGGTGGTTTGCGTTTACTGTTCAGTTGTATTTTTCTTGCATGTACGTTGACAGGTGTTTCTGTCAGTACTGTCGTGGTTTCTGTCCTGTCAGTACAGTGTTTTCCTTCCTGTACTTGACGTGGTTGTTCTCTTGTCATTACGTTGTACAGTGGTGTTCTGTCTGTCGTGTAGTGGTTCCTGTCTGTCATTAATGGGTGTTTTCCCTTCCTGTCACTAAGTGGTTGTTCCTGTCATTACGGGTGTTGTCCTTGTCCAGTACGTTCATGTTGTCTCTTGTCATGACTTGTACATGTGTTGTTTCTGTCCTGTACGTTGTACAGTGGTGTGTTCTTGTCCGTTGTACATGGTTGTTTGTTACTTGTACAGTGTGTGTTTCTGTCTTACTTGTACAGTGGTTTTCTTTGTCTGTACAGTTGTACAGTGTGTTGTTCTTGTCCATTACGTGTACATGGTGTTGTTCCTTGTCCTGTACGTTGTACAGTGGTGTTTCTTGTCATACTGTACAGTGGTGTTTCTTGTCCTGTACAGTTGTACTGTGTGTCCTTGTCCTGTACGTTGTACAGTGTGTGTCTCTATGTCCATGTACGTTGTACAGTGGTGTGTCTTTGTCTACAGTTGTACAGTGGTGTGTTTTTCCTAGTAAGTTGTTGTTCTGTCATGTACGTGACGTGTGTCTTCGACTACTTTTTCTTGTCATCTGTCATGGTGTGTTCTTCAGGTTACGTGTGTGTCTTCGACATTCAGTGTTTCTGTCGTACTTGTCATGGTGTTCTCCAGTTTAAGTGTGTTTCTCATTACATACGGTTTCTTGTCATTACTTACGTGTTTCTTTGCAGGTTGTCCTGATGTATTACAGTGGTGTGTCTGTCTGTACATTGTACAGTGTGTGTCTCTGCCTGTAATGGTACAGTGGTGTGTTCCTTGTCTCAGTTGTACAGTGGTTGTTTCTTGTCCTGTACGTTTACGTGTGTTGTTCTCTGTAGTACAGTGTGTTTTTACAGTGGGTGTTCTTATGTCCTGTAAGTTTACAGTGTGTTGTTCTCTTTCGTTTGTACAGTGGTGTTGTTTCATGTCTGTATTGTACATGGTGTTTTCTTTGTCCATGTACGTTACAGTGTGTTCTTGTCCTGTACAGTTGTTGTGTTTTTAGTTGTTCTTTGTCAGTTGTTGTCATGTCTTGTCATTGTCATGTGTTCTGTTGTCCTGTCATGTTGTTGTGTTTTCCTGTTACTGTTGTCGGGTGTTTTTCTTGTCATGTACATGTTGTCATGTTGTCATTGTCTGTTTTGTCTGGTGTCTTGTCATGTGTTGTCATGTTACTTGTTACAGTGGTGTGTGTCCTGTCATGTACTGTTGACTGTTGTTTTCTGGTTGTCATGTCTGTTGTTGTAGTGTTTTCTCTTGTCATGTGTTGTCTTTTGTTTATGTTTTGTCATGTTTTTCAGTGTTGTTTTTGTCATGTCCATGTAGTTTGTACTGTTGTTTCTTGTCTGTGTTGTACTGTGTTGTTCTTGTCCAGTGTTTTGTTTCTTGTCCATGTACGTTGTAAGTGTGTTTTTTGTCCATGTACAGTTGTAAGTGGTGTTGTTCTCTGCCATGTCGTTGTTGTTTTCTAGTTGTACAGTGTGTGTTTGTCATTATTTTACAGTGTTACTTGTTGTCTTGTCTGTGTTGTCTGTCTGTATGTACGTTGTTTTACTTGTCATGTGTTGTTCGTGTGTTGTATGTCAGTGTGTTGTGTTTGTTCTTGTCAGTATTGTACAGTGTGTTTGTTTCTTGTCCATGTAGTTACAGTGGTGTGTTGTCCTGTTGCAGTTGTTGTCCAGTGGTTGGTTTTCTGTCCAGTACAGTTGTACTGGTGTTGTTCCTTGTCCATTACAGTTGTACAGGTGTTGTTCTCTTCCATGTACAGTTAGTGGTGTTTTCTCTTCCTTATTGTACAGTGGTGTTGTTCTCTGTCCTTAGTTGACATGTTTGTTTTGTCTTGGTGTGCTTGTCTGTACAGTGGTTTGTCTGTAAGTTTAAGTGTTTCTCATGCGTTGTCTTTTCTCTGTCCATTACGTGTGTTTTTTCTGTGTCAGTGTGTTTTGTCTGTATTCAGTTGACTGTTGTTGGTGTGTCGTGTTCGTTGCATTTCTGTTGTCTTTGTCAGTTGTTTTTCTTTGTATTTCGTGGTTGTTTTTTATATGTACAGTGGTTTCTCTGCATGTACTTGTACTGGTGTTTCTGTCGAGTAGGTGTGTTCTAGTCCATGTACATTGTACAGTTGTGTTTTGTTCTTTACAGTTGTACGTGGGTTGTTCTCTATGTCCATGTACTGTTGTACAGTGTTGTTTCTACAGTGGTGTTGTTCTCTATGTCCATGTACAGTTGTACAGTGGTGTTGTTCACTCTGTCCATGTACAGTTGTACAGTGGTGTTGTTCTCTATTGTACATTGTACATGGTGTTGTACATGCTGAGTGTTGTGTGTCCAGTGTCCTTGTACAGTTGTACAGTGGTGTTGTTCTCTAGTCCATGTAGCATTGTACAGCTGGGTGTGTGTTACAGGTGTGTCAGGAAAGTGTACGTTGTTGATGCTCTATGCATGTATTGACATGGTGGTCAGATGATGGTGGTGGATGTGATGATGATGATGAAGGTGATGGTGATGGTGTGTGTGATGAATGATGAGATGATGATGATGATGATGTGATGATGGATGATGAAGATGTGATGATGATGATGATGATGGTGGTGGTGATGATGATGGATGGATGTGTGATGGTGATGATGGTGATGATGATGATGATGATGATGATGTGAGTGTGTGATGATGTGATGATGTATGTGATGATGGTGATGAGTGATGGTGATGTGTGGTGATGGTGATGGTGGTGATGATGGTGATTGGTGATGGTGATGGTGGTGGGTGGTGGTGGGTGTAATGATGATGATGATGATGTGATGATGTGATGATTATGATGATGGTGATGGTGATGGTGATGGTGGTGAGGTGGTGGTGATGGTGATGATGGTGATGGTATGATGATGATGATGATGGTGATGATGATGATGTGATGATGATGGTGGTGGTGGTGGTGATGGTGATGATGATGGTGGTGGTGGTGGTTGTGGGGGTGATGATGATGATAATGATAGTAATAATAAGAAGAAGAAAGCATGACATTTGGAGGACGCCACATCAAATCAGAGCGCACATCCATCATTTACGAACAAAATCACTCAACAAGGACAAAACAGTAGGGGCACAAGGCACAGGCACACACAGGGAAGGGGAAGACAGAGAGGGGGACAAGGCACAGGCACACAGGAAGGGGAAGACAGGAGGGGCACAAGGCACAGGCACACAGGAAGGGGAAGACAGGAGGGGCACAAGGCACAGGCACACAGGGAAGGGGAGAAGCACAAGGCACAGGGCACACCAGGGAAGGGGAAGACAGGAGGGGCACAAGGCACAAGGGACACAGGGAGGGGAAGACAGGAGGGCACAAGGCACAGGACACAGGGAAGGGGAAGGCAGGAGGGGGGCACAAGGCACAGGCACACAGAAAGGGGAAGACAGGAGGGCACAGGCAGCACCACAGGGAAGGGAAGACAGGAGGGGCACAAGGCACAGGCACACAGGGAAGGGAAGGAAAAGGACAGGAGGGGCACAAGGCACAGGCACACAGGGAAGGGGAAAGACAGGAGGGGCACACAAGGCACAGGCACACAGGGAAGGGGAAGACAGGAGGGGCACAAGGCACAGGCACACAGGGAAGGGGAAGACAGGAGGGGCACAAGGCACAGGCACACAAGGAAGGGGAGACAGGAGGGGCACAAGACACAGGCACACAGGGAAGGGGAAGACAGGAGGGGCACAAGGCACAGACACACAGGAAGGGGAAGACAGGAGGGGCACAAGGCACAGGGAACAGGAAGGGGAAGACAGGAGGGCACAAGGCACAGGCACACAGGAAGGGGAAGACAGGAGGGGCACAAGGCACAGGCACACAGGGAAGGGGAAGACAGGAGGGGCACAAGGCACAGGCACACAGGAAGGGGAAGACAGGAGGGGCACAAGCAGGCACACAGGAGGGGAAGACAGGAGGGGCACAAGGCACAGGCACACAGGAGGGGAAGACAGGAGGGGCACAAGGCACAGCAAGAAGGGAAGACAGGAGGGGCACAAGGCACAGGCACACAGGAAGGGAAGACAGGAGGGGCACAAGACACAGGCACACAGGAAGGGGAGACAGGAGGGGCACAAGGCACAGGCACACAGGAAGGGGAAGACAGGAGGGGCACAAGACACAGGCACACAGGAAGGGGAAGACAGGAGGGGCACAAGGCACAGGAAACACAGGGAAGGGGAAGACAGGAGGGGCACAAGGCACAGGCACACAAGGAAGGGGAAGACAGGAGGGGCACAAGACACAGGCACACAGGAAGGGGAAGACAGGAGGGGCACAAGGCACAGGCACACAGGAAGGGGAAGACAGGAGGGGCACAAGGCACAGGGCACACAGGGAAGGGGAAGACAGGAGGGGCACAAGGCACAGGCACACAGGGAAGGGGAAGACAGGAGGGGCACAAGGCACAGGCACACAGGAAGGGGAAGACAGGAGGGGCACAAGGCACAGACACAGGAAGGGGAAGACAGGAGGGGCACAAGGCACAGGCACACAGGAAGGGAAGACAGGAGGGGCACAAGGCACAGGCACACAGGAAGGGGGAAGACAGGAGGGGCACAAGGCACAGGCACACAAGGAAGGGGAAGACAGGAGGGGCACAAGCACAGGCACACAGGAAGGGAAGACAGGAGGGCACAAGGCACAGGCACACAGGAAGGGGAAGACAGGAGGGGCACAAGGCACAGGCACACAGGAAGGGGAAGACAGGAGGGCACAAGGCACAGGCACACAGGAAGGGAAGACAGGAGGGGCACAAGGCACAGGGCACACAGGAAGGGGAAGACAGGAGGGGCAGTGACACAGGAGGGGGGGGGGCACAAGGAAGATCACACGGAGGATCAGGAGGGGACATACACGCTCGACATGAAGTCGAAAGACAGTAGGCAAGAAGGACCTGAGCTGGGAAGAACGTATGCGTTAGTGGGAAAAGGAGAGGGGAACAACTGGAAGTAAGAAACAACATGCACAGCCACGAAAATGACAAGAATTTAAGAAGGCCAGCAAATGGAGGTTAAGACAGGAGGGACAGGCAAATGCACTAAGGAATTAAGAAGGAGCAGCAAATGGTAGGAGAGATGGACAGCAAGGCAGGATTTAAGTGGACAGCAGAGGAGAAGCAGGCACAAGGAGGACAGAGGCAGCAAGGAAGGATTTAAGAGGACACAAGGACAGTAAGACGGACAGAAAGGACAGGATTAAGATGGAAGCAAACGGGACAGGATAAGAAGGAGACAGCAGCATGCACAGGATCTAAGAGGACGCAAATGGTCAGGGATTAAGATGGACAGCAAAGTTACAGGATTTAAGTGGAAGAAGAGGAAGATGCTAGGATTTAGACAGAGGACAGCGAAACGGACAAGAAACTTTAACGTGGACAGCGAAAGAACAGGATTTAAGATGGACAGCAAAGAACAGGATTTAAAGATGGACAGCAAATGATCAGGATTTAAGATGGACAGCAAATGAAGGATTTAAGATGGACAGCAAAGAACAGGATTTAAGATGGACAGCAAACGACAGGATTTAAGATGGACAGCAAAGACAGGATTTAAGATCGGACAGCAAAGACAGGATTAAGACGGACAGCAAAGACAGGATTTAAGATGGACAGCAAAGACAGGATTTAAGATGGACAGCAAATGACAGGATTTAAGACGGACAGCAAAGGACAGGATTTAAAGATGGACAGCAAAGGACAGGATTTAAGATGGACAGCAAAGGACAGGATTTAAGACGGACAGCAAAGGACAGGATTTAAGATGGACAGCAAAGAACAGGATTAAGATGGACAGCAAAGGACAGGATTTAAGATGGACAGCAAAGGACAGGATCTAAGACGGACAGCAAAGAAGGATCTAAGACGGACAGGAAAGGACAGGATTTAAGATGGACAGCAAACGACAGGATTTGAGATGGACAGCAAACGAACAGGATTTAAGAGGACAGCAAAGAACAGGATTAAGACGGACAGCAAAGGACAGGATTTAAGACGGACAGCAAAGAACAGGATCTAAGACGGACAGCAAAGGACGGGATTTAAGACGGACAGCAAAGAACAGGATCTAAGACGGACAGCAAAGAACAGGATTTAAGACGGACAGCAAATAACATTTTGACTTTTGATAACTATAGGGGGGGGGGGGGTATGTGTGTATGTGTGTGTGTGTGTGTATGTGTGTGTATATATGTGTGTGTATGTGTGTATGTGTGTGTGTGTGTATATATGTGTGTGTGTGTATGTGGGTGTGTGCATGTGTGTTTGTGTGTGCATGTGTGTGTATGTGTGTGTGCGCGCGCGTGCGTGTGTGTGTGCGCGCGTGCGGATGTGTGTATGCGTGCATTAATGTGAGTTTGTTTGTGTGTGTCTATGTGTGCGCATGTGTATGTATGTATGTATGTATGTGTGTGTGTGTGTGTGTGTGTGTGTGTGTGTGTGTGTGTGTGTGCGGCGCGCACACACACACACGCGCGAGTGTGTGGTGTGTGTGTGGTGTGTGTGTACAATATAACTTCAATGTTAACATAACTGGTTCATGATAACAATGATGATGACGATGATGATAACGATGATGATAACGATGATATGATGAGACGATGATGGTAACGATGATGATGACGATGATGATGACGATGATCATACTGATGAAGTCTGTACATTGTGGTCGACAGGACAGTTCCCACAAGAAGATCCCCATCATGCTGGCAGGCAACAAGACTGACCAGAGGAAAGAGATGCAGCAACAAGGCCGCAGAACGGTCAGATATGAGGACGGTCAGCGACTGAGTAGGGTAAGGTTATATACACAGAAACATATGAAGACAGCGACTGAGTAGGGTAAGGTTATATATAAGA
>JAPXFY010005211.1:0-2500 GCA_030674185.1 Monoplex corrugatus | reverse complement strand
GGCTCGACATGATATGATATGACACAGCATGACATGACACGACATGACATGACACGACATGATATGGCACGACATGACATGACACGACATGATATGATATGATACGACATAACACTAAATGACACAACATGCCATGTCATAACATGACATGATATGACACGATACGACATGATATGATATGATACGACATATGACACGACATGACACGACACGACATGATATGGCACGACATGACATGACACGACATATGACATGATACGACATGATACTGAATGACACAATATGCCATGCCATAACATGCTACCTCTCAAATCCATAGTGGAGGAATACAAAGTTGGAAAAGCAAGACTGTTGAGCATGCTGGAGGAATCGGAAGACAATATCGTGAGATCAGTTCAGCCAAAGCTGAGAACTGGCAGAAAATGGAAAGTCCAAGAGGCTGTAAACAATGCCAAGAGAAACCTCAGCATCAAAGAAATAATTGGACACACGCAAACCAACAGACAGGGACTGGGAGCAACAAAAATGCAGTGGTGGTCCAAAGCCAAAGGGAAGGAAAAAAGAGACATGATCATACAGGAGTTGAAGGAAGAAGAAGATGTCAAAAGAGTGCAGAAGGCAGTCCAGCAAGGTCAACAGGGGCAATGGACAACATGGGACAGTGCACTCCAAAGAAGTCTCAGCTGGAACGATATGTGGCACATGGCTCCTCTAAGGATAAGCTTCCTCCTCAGATCTGTATATGACCTGCTCCCCTCGAATGCAAACTTAGTGAAATGGGGGAAAGCAGACGACCCAGCATGTCCGCTCTGTCAGAAGAAACAAACAGTGGAACATGTCCTAAGCTCTTGCAAAGTAGCGCTAGCCCAAGGAAGGTATACATGGAGGCACAACCAAGTTCTGAAAGTGATCACAGATGTGGTTAGCGAAAAAACCATGACCCCAAACGCACCAATTGCTATGACAACGTTCTACAAAGCAGGAGGGAAACAGGTCTGGCCCGAAAGTGCTATGACAACCAGCACATTGCCAAAGGGTCTTCTGGATGGAGCAGTCGACTGGGAGTGTACAGCAGACCTCCCAGAGTGGAGAAATTACCCAGATGTCATCAGCAAGACAGGCATGAGACCAGACATCGCTCTCCACTCTGACTCCTCGAAACAAGTGATTCTGATAGAACTCACTGTGCCATACGAAAGCAGAATGGAAGAAGCACATATCTACAAGACCGAAAAATACGCCGGTCTTGCCAGCACCCTGAAGAAAGCAGGTCTGCGGGTCAAAATCTTCGCCATAGAGGTCGGGGCAAGAGGGTTTGTGGGCACCTCCGCTTATGATCTCATGAAACAACTCGCCATTTCTGGGAAGAAGAGGACTAGAGCCCTTAAAGCGATGGCAGAGGCAGCAGAAAGGAGCTCAAGCTGGATCTGGGCAAGGAGGAACGAAAAAAAGTGAACTTCATAAGGATTAAATTCCCTACAGATGATGTGTGCCCCGTTAGCACATTGGTAAAACCGCGTACCGCAGTTCTGAAGCGCAGAATCGCCCAGGTTCGATCCCCGGCGTGGGAAAAAAAAAAAAAAAAAAAAAAGACAACAGCAGAAGGGCATCCAGGAGTCATGACCTGGATGTGGCCCGGCCCCCCGAGAGTGTAAGGAATTCAGGGCCGAAACACTTGTCTAAAGGGGGTTACTTCTCTGAAGACCTTCTGTTGTCTAGCTCTCCCTAGAGTTTCTTTATACCTGACATGATATGACATAATATGATATGACATGACCTGACATGGCGTGACATGACATACAAGTTGTCCTGTATGGCGGCAGGTTACTGCGCACCAACGAGGACCTGGAGGTGAAGTCAGTGGGCATGCAGCTGCAGGAGATGAGGAACGAGAAGAAGTCTTCCTGCTGCGGGGGTAAATAGCCTTCACCTTCAACCCTCACCTTTGACCTGCCATCTGTATCAACTCTTGCCGTCTCTGAGGATCCGTCAGGGGGTGTGGCGTCACGTGACCTTCAAGCTTGTGACCTCTTGTGTCCTCACCCTTACACCTTGCATTTATAAACAGGTCAAGGTCGGAATTGTGAATTCGTTTTCATAAACATTTCGTTTTTATGTACATTTATGCTTTTGAAACTTTTCTTTGTAAAATGAAGAGATTGCTTGCTTTGTCTTCCCCTCGTCTGTTGTGTTGTCAAGAAAGCACAAAACACAACACTCAAAAACAAAATAAATGAAGGAAGGAATAAACAAATAAACAAACAGATAAAACATAAAGGAAACATCAGTTTTGTAATACTTACTAGGTAGCTGAGAAAACAAAATGTGGATTGGTTTGTAGTTTTGGCCTGAGTGTGTCTTTAGTCGTGTTGCTAGACATATGGATGGCTAGTAGTGTCAAACTGTAGTAACAGTAAACAAGAGACGGTTAGCTTTTGTACGTGCACATAGAAACGTCCATTTTGTAAGAAGAGACGGGCGAGTGTTGACATACAGAGAG
>JAPXFY010005210.1:0-15602 GCA_030674185.1 Monoplex corrugatus | reverse complement strand
CTTTGAATTAACAAAATGAGCAGCACATTCACACTTCATAACATTCAGACAATTTTTTTCTCAAATTTGGGATGACATTAACATTTTTTTTTCAAGGAAAGAAAAGGGATAAAGCCCCAAGCTGTTCTAAAACTTTCGCTTTTTTACTGATGGGTGAATGGTGAAATTTTTATGGGTACCGCGACAGCGAGAATTATGTGTAAAGATTTATCAGTTCTTGGGGGAAATGATGATTTAACAGGTTATCGATTTTTCTCTGTACATGGTTTAAACAAAACTGTCATGGTATTTGGATATACAATTGTGCATGTGCCATTTTTTCTGTCATTATACAAACTTTTTAAAAATCGAATAATTAAATTTACACTGTTGGGAGCCCCTTGTTCTTCAAAATGGTAGCTTTAAATGTCTACCCCCCAACTGTTAAAAACTTCCCCTACGTCTCATTCGCGTTTACGATCGGACGATCATCACTACCTTTCGTGAATCAGAGAAATTACACCGCTCCCTAGCAAAGTTCAGGAACCATCTACACTTCACACTGCACTGCAAATCAGGCGTCTTTCCCACCAGCCTAAAAATCAAAACTCCGATGAAAGGAACAGCAGCAAATAATATCATCAATCAGGCACAACGAGCACCATGAAACGAACGAAATCAAGCAAATCAACACCCGCATCACTTGTCTGGAAGGGAAAATCCAAGACCTCGAGGAAAGACTGAGCTCTAGCACACACCAGATGCTATGCTCCCGAAATCAAAGAGTGGCTAAACAACACACGACGAATAGAATGGACAAAGTACGCCAACGCCAATCGAAAGAAATTCGAACTTCTACATCAAAAAACAACAGGAGACAACAGAATGACAAAAGCGAGATTACACCTGTATCCGGAAGAAACAAAAAGAAAGACCAAAGAGAGGTGGGTGATCAATCTATCAGATCGCCAACTCACTAAACCTGAACAGGAAGTACTAGAGAAAGGACTAAATTTCGCCGTAGCCCCTAACAAGCTTCCAGTGGTAGACCTCATCACAAGCATTGAAACAGCTTGCAGGTATATTTGGCCCTAATTCAGAAGAAGCCACACACTTAAGATCAGACTGTGTCAGAATCATGAAACAGGCCAAACTACCGAAATCCAACTTAACACCGGACCAAAGACGGGCTCTGGCGGATTTAAAGAACGAACACGCCACGATGATCCTACCAGCTGACAAAGGTCGTGCCACAGTCATCATGCCTAGACCCATGTACTATGAGAAGGCAAGCAAACTTCTGGAAGATACTACAACATATGAACGCCTCAAGAAAGATCCTACTTCCAAGTTTTCCAACAAACTGAAAGACACACTGAAACGCCTGAAAGAGACGGACCGCCTGTCATTAGAACAGTACAGGAAATTATACCCAACTGTGTCCGACGTCCCCAAGTTCTATGGTCTACCCAAAGTCCACAAGAAAGAAGTCCCCCTCCGTCCCATAGTCGCATCCAGAGGTTCCATCATGTATGAGACGGCTAGATTTGTGGCGGACATCCTATCACCTCTCGTAGGACACACAGATCATCACATCCACAACAGTGCTGACCTAGTGGAAAAACTGAGTAACTACACCCTCGCTCCTGATGAACTCCTTGTGTCATATGATGTCTCTGCCCTATTTACCAGCGTACCAGTGAAAGAAAGCATAGAGATCATACGCCGAAGGTTACAAAACGACCAAACCCTCCACCAACGTACATCTCTCACAGTGGACGACGTATGTGAACTCTTGTCCTGCTGCCTCACCACCACCTACTTCACCTTCCAAGGTGAATTCTACCAACAAAAAGAAGGAGCAGCCATGGGCTCCCCAGTAAGCCCAATAGTAGCCAACCTGTTCATGGAGGATTTTGAAGAGAAAGCATTGGCTTCTTTCCACTCCCCACCACGATACTGGGGGCCTACGTAGACGACACCATGACTATCCTCCCCCAGCAACTGTCGAACAGTTCACAGAACATCTGAACAACCAACACCCAGCCATCAAATTCACGAGGGAAGTGGAACAGAACAACTCCATAGCCATGCTGGACACCCTCATCACCAGAACTGATGGCATTCTATCCTTCTCGGTCTACCGTAAACCAACTCATACGGACCAATATTTACAGTTCGACAGCCACCAGCCCCTTGAACACAAACTGGGAGTGATTCGAACCCTTACCCACAGAGCTAACACCATATGCAGTACCCAAGAGGCAAAAGACAAGGAGACAAACCACCTGAAAAAAGTGCTCACCATCTCGGGCTACAAAAAGTGGGCCTGGAACAGCCCGGAGGCAGGAAATCCAACACCGCATCCCAACAGCCAGTGAAACAACACCAGCGCAAGGGACACATCACCATCCCATACGTAGGAGGTGTGAGTGACGCTCTGTCCAGAAAGATCAGAAAACTGGGGGTGGCTGTACATTCCAAACCTTCCAACACCATACGCAGCCAGCTGGTCACCCCCAAGGACAAAACCAGCAAACTCGACAAAGCTGGCATTATATACAGAATAGACTGCCAGGACTGTAACCAACATTATGTCGGTGAAACTGAACGCCCCCTTCAGAAGAGACTAACAGAACACAAGAGGGACTCTTCTCCAGTAGGAGCTCACCTACACGCCGAAAAACATCAATTCAGTGCGGACAATGTCAACATCCTGGACAGAGAAAATAAGTGGTTCCAGCGAGGAGTCAAGGAGGCCATCTACATCGCAGCCACCAACCCCCCGCTCAACAGGGACCGGGGCCGTTACACCCTGCCCCCGGTGTACCATTCTCTGATTCGATCTCGTGAACTGGGTTCATCCCATGTTCGCGAGATCTGAGTAGAGATTCACGCAGACAGCATTAGAGCGCTGACGAAGATGGCGAGAACGCCATCGAAAGCTACGGAACTGTGAGTAGCGATTTTTACACTGTTGGGAGACCTTGTTCTTCAAAATTGGTAGCATTTTATCATTTACTTGTAGTTTAGAGTTTAGGGTTTGTTGAAGGACAATTAGTTTCACTTGGACAATTTTACACAATTTCCATCCACATTTGCCATTAATTATATGGCAGACTCCTTTAACCTGCACAACCCTTGTTGCAGGCAGGGTCTCGAACAGGGAAAGAGGAAACAGAGCGGGCATGGAAGGTTAAGAAAAAGAGAGTCTATGAAACTTTAAGTTGATACCAGCAGGATGATTGAAGCTTTCAGGTGGGTAGTGAACACATCGAAATTATGTTGCATGTTAGGAATCAACTCGAGACATCATATCATGGATTGAGGGCTGTGTAAACAAAGCCAGGCAGCCTGTTGAAACTGTGGACCATCTGAGAGTCAAACCCACCGTCTCTGTATTATTACCATGGCGCTTTAATCAGCTGAACTAATAGGTCTGCATACGTTTACTGTCAGCACGTAAAATGAGGATCTATTGTTGGTCTGATAGCTGTAAGGACTTCAAATGAATAAAACACATTATTTCGTTCATCTCGTGATTTTCAGAAAATGAAATACATATTTGTAGTTAAAATATTTAAAGCATACAAAATAAGTAGCCACTTAAATTTGTAAGTGGAGATTTAAGCAGACATAATCGTATCAGAGATTAAATTACTGCTTGTTAAAACAATGTCTGCATGTCCATAATGTAACCTCATCTATCGGAGCTTTTCCACATCTGAATCCATAACCAAAATGGAGGAATGAAACATCTGTGATTTATTGAAATACAATGATACCAGTAGTAATGATATTCATAAGACGCCATATCTTGTTATACAAATCAGATCAAAGCGTACATTCTCATCATTCACTAAAACATTCACTGATTATAACAAAAACTCAAGGGCACAAAGCACACACGCACCATGATGGGGATGACATGAAGGGAGTGGGACAAAGGGGTGGGCACGTAGTGGGGTAAACCACCGCTGAACGAAAAGGTGTCTTCATGTTAGACTTGAAGGAAGACAAAGTATGTGACTGTCGAAGAAACAGAGAAAGCTCATTCCAGTTGTATGGACCAGACACAGAAAATGAGCAGCAACCGACTGTGGAACATCTGCATCGAAGAAATATTAAACAAGTAGTATCATAAGGATTACCATGTTGTGTATGGAATCATACTTCTTTTGGGCCGGGGTGGAGGTTGGAGTGGGTATACTATTCTGATCCTTCCACATGCCAGTAAATCCTTCCATGAGTTGAAATATTATTTTGGATCTGCGTATTAAGTACACAAGCACTACCAGTTTTGCACACATGTTGACCCATAAAATCTGAAAAGTCACCATCTTTTTACCAACTGGTGCTGTCAGGATGTATCAAACTGACACCTTCTGATTGGAAATTTGACGTCCTAGCTACCTGGCTATTACATCCAGTTTTTGATATTATTTTTCATTATTCTGCCTGCTCTTCTTCTTCCTCTTTGTCCTCTCCGCCTACTTCTTCTTCCTTCTCTTCATCGTCATCGTCATCGTCATCGTCATCATCATCATCATCATCATCATCATCATCTCTTCTTCTTCTTCTTCTTCTTCTTCTCTTCTTCTTCTTCTTCTTCTTCTTCTTCTTCTTCTTCTCTTCTTCTTCTTCTTCTTCTTCTTCTTCTTCTTTCTTCTTCTTCTTCTTCTTCTTCTTCTTCTTCTTCTTCTTTATGTTTTACTGATATATTTATTGTAGGTTATGAAATCTGTTCTATTTAGACCAATGCTGGTCGCCATAGTCATGACGTACCTGGGCCTTCTGATTTTTCATCTTCCTATCATGCTGCTCTACACCATTAAATGGAGAATGGACCCTTCCACCAATCGCACTGTTGCTTACACAGCAATCACAGAATGGGTTGTCCTCGACGTTAGAATTATAAATGAACTGTGGACAGTACTTGGTGTGGCCTTGAAACCCGTTTTCGTCGTTGTTGTCGTCGTTTGTTGCATCATCACCGTCGCTAAACTACGCCAGGCCACTAGTCAACGACTGCAGATGCAAGAGACTGGGAAACAAGAGAGTGGTAAAGGAGACAACCGAATCACAAAGATGTTGCTGTTTCTGTGTGCTGTGTATGTTGTTCTGTTTTTACCAGAAATGGCCTCCAAGCTCGCCATCTATCTTGCTCCTGAATTTTACTTACATGAAAAATATCACAACACGTTTCTTGTCGTAGCTGGAGTTCTTTTTGTTGCCTCTAGCCTCAACTCTACGGTCAACTTCTTCACGTATCTGATACTTAGTTCCAAGTTCCGAACAACTCTCAGAGATTTGTGTCAGTGTTGTGGAGGAAAATCATCCTCGTGGGTCAGACAGCATGAGAAAGTACAGGCCACACAGAAAACAATGACATAAACAAGAGTCTGTCAGAGACAGAATGTCCACGTTGATTGGAAGTGGTCTTTTAAACTGAATCTTGTGCTGCAAGGTACTGATCACAAATGGAAAACTGCATATGATGTTGTATAACCAAATTTGTCCTCATTTTCAAATATGTTAAACTTATACACCAGTGCGTGAATGAAGCTTTCAAGTAGATGGATGAAAGATTCTAAACTTTTAAGCGCTAACCAGTCAACGTGTCAAAGAGGTTAGTACAGGGGATTCCAGACAGGGAGATCATGGATTCGAATCCTGATCAGTCCAACAAATTGTTTTAGGATTCTACTCAGATTTGAGAGTGTTATGGGCTCAAAGGGGAGATTGGGGCCACACGATCGACTCTCAACCACTTTATGGATGCGTCATTGTGTTTCTCAAACTTCCTGACTGACACTACAAATGTCTGTTTCTCTGGCCTGATTGACGCCATGATGAAACAATATTGCAAGTTCCCTAAATTTTTGTGTTTTATGAAAAAAAATAGTTTACGCAACATCAAGCAAAAAGATCACACAACATTGAAACAAAACAAGTATATCTACATGTCATAAATGAAAAAGGAATTCTTCTTCTTCTTTTGTTCACTATCTACATAACCTCTATTTCCATCTAGCGATGAACATGGCTGGGTTTTGTTGTTGTTGTTGTTGTTGTTGTTGTTGTTGTTGTTTGTTTGTTGTTGTTGTTGTTGTTTTTTCCATTTCCTACCAGCTGCCTCCATTCCCTTTTGTGGTTTCTAAAATGAATGTTGTGAGTTTTAAGGACAGCAAAGAAAACAAACGAGACAGTTTTGAAGGAGGCAGACACAAGAAGAACATTAATAAAAGGATTAGGAAAAGACAAACAATAGGACATTTTATGAAACAAGAGAAATTAGAGCACCTAGTGACAACAGGAAAGCTGGAGGGAAAAGAGCACCAGGTAGGCCCAAGGGGAAAACATTGGACAGACCCTTCGAGTGGCTGAGAATAGAGAGGGTGGGAGATGTACTTGTAGCAACAGAGGATAGATTCATATGGAGGGCCATGATCACCAACAGCATGCGGCAGACACATGATGATGATAACTAGCTGCCTTGGAGTTTGGTAGTCAGTGGACCTGTAGTCTGCCATATCTCCTGTTGTTCCACGTGATAGAGACATACTGCTGCAATGTTAGTTCAGCTGTCTGATCTCTTGATCACTGGGACAGATCACTGATGGTGTTAGCTTGAACTTGTACATGTATTTCACATTGGCTTTGAGCTGGTTATGACTGGTGTGGAGCCTTATCATATCCACTTACGTGTTCTTTACAGAAGGTGACACTCATCCCTTTCTGTCAATTGCTTAAGGAATTATCTGATGATCCTCTTCTTTTCCCTGAAGCTCATGCTGGTGTCTGAATTATACCAGAGTTAGATATGGCTGTCATTGCAAGTAATAGGTAAATTGT
This sequence comes from Monoplex corrugatus, assembly GCA_030674185.1. NCBI lineage: Eukaryota > Metazoa > Mollusca > Gastropoda > Littorinimorpha > Ranellidae > Monoplex > Monoplex corrugatus. Next base: position 8,768 of record JAPXFY010005210.1, on the reverse strand, counting down.
GCTTTACATTCTCTATTTGTTACTTTGTGGTTATGCATCTGGTAAAAGAAGTGACAATTAGTTGAAATTTGCTGAGTTTGTATTGTAGATATGTTTTCTTGTGACAGGATCATAGAATTAAATATTGAATCTAGTCATATTTTGTGCATGCTTGCATTGGCACAAAATATGACTAGTTTACACAGGGACATTGCATAGACTGCTCTGAAGTAACTCTGCTGTATGAGATGCAAATATGTTAGCAGCGAATATTTATACCATTTCATTCTAAACCCATAAGTGCCACCAACGTAAAATTTATAGAGCTCTCAGAGTTTTCTGTGATACGTACAAACGTAAAATCTATGGAGGTCGTTTGACACACGTTTCAGCCTGATGTAAATGGGAGAGAAGTGCTGACTGATGTTGTCAGTCTCAGAGAGGGTTCATAAGAGGGACTTGTTTGCCTTACATGACTTTTTAACCTCTGGAACCCTCATCAGATTGGTTTTATTTATCTGAAATTAGGAACTGGTTTTTAGCAAAATGGCGACACCAGGACTGTCTTGCAATCCTGCGTGTTTTCAACCGTTGAAAGCATGTCAAGACTTATAAGTGACTGTAGGATGATTCAAAAGACAATTCTGACACAAGAAACGGTTGAAAATAGCAGTAGTTACTGGCTGTTGGTATGAAATGTGCGCCAGACAGACACGAAAAGTATTGATTTTACGAGTACGTGACACAAAGGGTTTGTGGTCGCAGACAAAACTGGCATCCAGTCACCACCTTCACACTGTTGAAATACCACTTCCAATGAGTAGTATTAGAAGTGGTGAGGGGAGGACTAGGGTGATGAAGTAGGGTGGGGGTAGGGGGCATGGCGGCAGCAGAGGACGTGACCTGTCAAGCCACTTTGTGCACTAGTACGTTTACAGTAGCTACAGCTCTTTGTAGCTCGTCAGCTGTCAGTGATCTGTCAGTAGATGGTCATCCAAAGTCTGAATACTTTTAGATTTCATCAAGATAGCCATATTTTCTATTTTTTCCTTTGTATTTTGTTTGTTTGTTTGTTTGTTTGTTTTGTTTGTTGTTTGTTGTTGTTTGTTTTTGTTGTTTGTATTGTGAGCGATTATGAGCTTTTTATGGGAATTTCCACAAAATATTACAATATATAGTAATTTCAAGAAATTACTACATAAATCATCTGAAAATATATTTTGTCATGCTTAATGCATCATTCCTTGTAATTGTAATTTCTTGCGTAGATTCCCACAAATATGAACTAATAGTTGTTTTACTGTACATGACAGTGATGCAACGTTTTTCCCCGGCACATGGAAAACACCAAATGTCAAAAAACGTCAGCATTCAAGGGATAAATCAGGAACACGTTAGGGACATCTAGGTTATCTGCAAAGACTAAAATATCCAAAATGTTTGGGAGAGCAGTGTTCTCCCATTTTAAAATCATCAGGTTAACAGTTGTGTTTCAGATATATTTTGTACTACTGAAAAGAGACAATGTTGAGCCACACAAATTTCATAACCTATGCACAAAAAGTTGCATGATTCTGAAGTTTACTGGCTGTCATGTGTCTCCAACACATTGTTTGACATTACTTAAGTCTGACAACAAATACACAATACTTTGTCTGCTTGATATGAATCATCTGTCCACCATCACATCGATGATGGTATATTGGTTCTGGGCAGGAGGCAGCACAGTTAGGTAATAGAACTGTATCAACGCTTAGATGTAAATGTCATGGTACAAAATTAGAATTCAGTGCAATTATCGTTCACCCGAGCACATCAAACTTTCTATTGCACCGGAGTAACTGATAATTGTCCTGGCGATGGTAAAGTCTGAACACGATTTTTCATGTCACTTAATTTTTTTTTTCAGTTTCAACATCAATACATGTGCAGGTGCCCGCTCACGTGTTTATATGTAGTGTATGAGCATTTGTGTGTGTACATGTGTGTGTGTGTGTCCATGGTGTTTTATATATACATGTATATATATACATATATATATAATATATATCTTTTGGTGTGTGTGTGTGTGTGTGTGTGGTGTGTGTGTGGTGTGTGTTGTGTGTGGTGTGTGTGTGTGTGTAGTGTGTCATGTGTACTCGCTATGGAGCATCAGAAACATAAAAACAAAAACATTTGTTTTTAAATCTAATAAATTTTTGTCATCATCATCATCATCATCATGTGTCCTGCCACATGGTGTTGGCGATCATGGCCCTCCACACAAATCTATCCCTTGTCGTTGCAAGTACATCTCTCACCCTCTCTTTCCTCAGCCATGCTGCACGTCCATCCAATATTTTCCCTCCAACTTTCTTATTGTGACCCGGTGCTCTAATTCTTTCCTCATAAAATGTCCTAAAATGTTGCTTGTCTTTTCCTGATCTTTACGAATGATTTTCTTGTGTCTCCTTCCTTCAAGACTGTCTCGTTTGTTTTCTTTGCTGTCCATGGAACTCGCCAATTCTTCTTAGAAACCATATTTCAGTTGCCTCAATTTCGTTCTGACTTTGCATGTTGACTGTCCATGCCTCACAAACGTATAATAGTATTGGTTCTATATGACATTTAAGAACTCTCTTCGTGGTGTTACTTGATAGGCATTTGTTTGTAAGAACACTTGTCATCTTCTTGAATGCTGTTTTAGCTTGGCTGATTTGGCTGGCTATTTCTGATGTGCATCCACACGTCTGGTGAGATGACTGTTCCCAGATATTTAAACGTGTCATCCTGTCTGAATGTTGTGCCATTCGCTGTTATTTTGCATGAGGATTTTTGTTTGTTTGTTTTTGTTTTTTGTTTGTTTTTGGAGTTTGCATTGTTTTGTTTTGCTTTGTTTTGTTTTGTTTTGTTTTTGTTTTTACCAATTACCATGACTTCAGTCTTCTTGCTGTTTAGCTCCAGCCCTTTATTTTTGCTTTCTATTTCTATTACATTCACAAGATTCATTTTCTGCAATTAGCACGGTGTCATCTGTGTAACGAATGTTGTTTGTTTGTTTATTATGCTGTGTGTCATGTCGTACTTTACATGCCTCTATTACGCAAACATGAAATAACAATCGTATGAGAACATTTGAAAACTTGGCCTCAAGTTTTTTCCATTTATTTTTCAATGATCATTAACATCTCTCTCTCTCTCTCTCTCTCTCTCTCTCTCTCTCCTCTCTCTCTCCTCTCTCTCTCTCTCTCTCTCTCTCTTTCTTTGTCTTCTGTATGACTGTCTGCATCTGCTTCTCTATCTCTGTGTGTCTCTCACTTTTGTCTGTATCTCTGTCCTACATGTACACACACACACACACACATAAAAACATACACATTCAAATTTTCTTAAGAATTGTTATTTTTTTCCCATCCACTTTTTTCACCTTTTATTCTCTTAAGAAAGACCTGTTGTAGCCCCCACCAAAGCTTTGATATCCAGACCATGTCTGTTTCCACCTCCCAAGACAAGCACGAGGGGTTGGATTCTGGGAGAAGCTACCTCCTACGACGAAGAAGAATGCAACACCAGCATCTGGATCAACAAGCATAATGACGAAAAGACATCTGGATTTAAAGTGAGAGGCACACCAAGAAGGACGTGAATCGATGGCGTGAAAGAGACCTTATCACCACACGGCATTTACCTACATCGGGCTTTTCAGTTCACTACTGACTGTCAGTTTTTTTCTCCCTGAAAAATCCGTAATGATACATTTGCACAAGTAGAAGGAGAAAGTAGAAGAAGAAATTTATGTCTTGTTATTTGTCACAACTGATTTCTTATCGAGGAATATGGGTTGATCTGCCTGAGAAGACCGTGTTGCCACTTTGTGGCGCTTTTCTGTTTATCATGAGTAAGAGGACTTCTCCACGTACTTTTGCTAGGGAAAACTCTTTCGTTGCTGTAGGCTAAGTGTGGCAAAAAGCACTCTTCACACAGAAACAGATGTTATCGTTTTGTCTCAAAGATCTAGCTCATCACTACTCAAGGGCCTGGTGCCTTGACCATCAGACCATCATTCTAGTTTTTGTTTTTGGTTCTGTTTTTTACATGAGCTCAAACACGAAAAGAAGCAGTCAGTAAGACAAGCTTCTGGAGGCAACCAAACTTTCGTAATATCTATCAAAGACCTTTCTGGTTAACTATGTCAAACACTTTAGTCAAATCTGTAAAGCTCCTGGGTTTGTTCAAACACTTAGTTGCGCTGGTGTATGGCAAACACTGTATCACTTGAGCCTCTTGCCCCATGACAGACACACTGAGGAATGATGGGCGTGGGTACGTGTATGATGCTGACTTCGTTAAGGATGATTCTAGCAAGGTGGGACCTGGGAAATCAACCTATCTCTCCAATGTTTTATACCAAGGTGGCCAGGCAATGCCCTGCTCTTCACAATTTTCAATTGCTGTAGAATCTTTAGCGTGCACAGCCACAAGGTACACGGGTCCGACTCATTTTTCATCCCCTTCCAAAAGACTAGACGTTCAGTTAAAGACCAATTATTCTTCTTGCCTTTCTGAAGTCTTGGTAAAAAGAGTGAATATGAATATGAATTTGAAGTGAGTGAGAGGGGATACATCCACCCTCGTGGTGCTAGCCCTGGGAAAAGTTGAGATCTCTGCCATCTCACTCCCCTACGACCCCAGTTTTATGGAACTATCTAGGTAGGACCTGAGAACCTGGTCAGCTCGTGGGTTTATTTGCAGGCTTAAGGTTTGTGCCATGATCATTCTGGATCTTCTCCGTCACATGGCACCTATGACGTTAGTGCATATGGAATTCATTCCAAGCGCAGAGACGTTATCTTAGAAATTGAAACTGAAACTGAAATCTAGCAAGGAAATTCCCAACAATGCACAGTAAAGATATCTCACGATAATTGTTTCATAAAGTCCTATTGCCCTTCTTCTTGTACATGTGAATTAATCCAGCATTTGTAAATCCTTCAGGAATTTCTGCCTTTTATCTCATGTACTGGTAGAGTGGTCAGCTTCTCCAGAAATATATCAGCCCCATGCATGTAAATATCTCCAGAAAATACCAAGAGCCTGAGGTGCCTGTCCAAGCAATGGTTTGCTTCAGGGCTTTGGCAATCTCGTCGTCTCTTTGTGTGTGTTTGTTTTAAACAGCAACACTAAAACAACATTCAGAGCCTGTCTGTAGAAAGCCAGTTATCTATAAACACCACAGAATTAAGCCCAGACAGATTCCAAAAGACATCACATCATCATCATCATCGTCATCACCATTCTTCTTCTTATTATTATTATTATTATCATTATTATAATTATTATTACTACTACTATTATCACTGTTATTATTGTTTTCATTATTACTATTACTATTATCATCACTATTATTGTTGTTGTTGTTTTGTTTTGTTGTTGTTGTTGTATCCCAGTCAATAACAACTTTATTTTTTGTTTTTTGTTTTCTGAATATTTACATTTGACAAATCAGTAACATTTCTGTGTATAAAAAAGCAACTTTCATGAATCATGCCCCTTTGGAAAAAAACCATGGAATATATAACTGGTGTGTTTGTTTGTGGAATTCACAGACATGATTTCAAACTACTGTGTCTGTACGTAGGCGTGCGAGCGCGAGCATATGTATGTGTGTGTGTGGTGTGTGTGTGTGTGTGTGTGTATGTGTGTGTGTGTGTGTGTATGTGTGTGTGTGTGTGTGTGTATGTGTGTGTGTGTGTGTGTGTGTGTATGTGGATGTGTGTGTGTGTGTGTGTCTGTGTGTCTGTGTGTCTGTTCTGTGTCTGTGTGTCTGTGTCTGAGTGTGTCTGTGTGTCTGTGTGGGTGGGTTCATGCGTGCATGCGTGCAGGCATGTGATACATATCTTCTTAACATGACATTATTGGAGTTATTGGAGTTATTTCAAGATCGATTCACCGCGTTTGGATAATTCCATGTGCGCTCTTCCCAAATCAGCCAGCAATTATCTGACAGATTTCCTAAGCCTGCACAAAACCCTATGCGCTGGCAAGATCTTGAAATGGGGCAAGGAAAGACATGACCTATCAAACACTCATCTGACACCACCAGAACAACGGTAACATTACATTAGTTATAGAAGAATCGAAAGACTTGCAGACCCATTTGAGCCGTGACCTGACCTTCTATATATCAAATTGAATTCTAGGTCCAAACATAAATTTGGTTTGATGACTGCTGTCCTTATGTGACAATCAGTTAAGCGTTGTCAGATTAGTGTTTACATCTATTTTCTGCTGTTGTCCATGTTCTGTACTGCTCCTAGGTCATTATCCCCTCATCAACATCATCATGTGCCCTGCTGCATGGCGTTGGTGGTCATGGCCCTCCATGTGAATCTATCTTTTATCGTTCCAAGTACTTCTCTCACCCTGTTTGTCTTCATACACTGCGCATGTCCGTCCAAAATTCTGTCCCTGGGTCTACCTGGTGCTCATTTTCCTTCCAGCTTTCCCATTGGGACTAGGTGCTCAAATTTCTCTTGCCTCATAAAATGTCCTATAAATGTTGCTGATCTTTTTCCCAATCTTTGTCATTAATGATCTTTCTGTGTCTGCCTCTTTCAAGACTGGTGCCTGTTTGTTTTCTTAGCTACCCCCTCAGGTCCCTTATTTCAACCATCCGACACAAATGCAAACCAACCGAAACTGAGTTCATCGTAAGAGCAGTGCAATATTGACATTTTGATTTTACAATTCTGTTTATTGTACTGATGAGGATAAGAATGATAACAATGATTCCATGGCGTTCTATTTCAGAAAGAGGCTATTTGTCAGAGCTGTACGCTACGCTTATTATCACATTTGATCATGGTGTCAATCAGGCCAGAGAAACAGACATTTGTAGTGTTAGGACATTTGAGAAACACAATGACGTATCCATGAAGTGGATGAGAGTCGATCCTGTGGCCCCAATCATCCCTTTGAGCCCATAACACTCTCAAATCTGGGTAGAATCCCAAAACAATTAGTTGGACTGATCAGGATTCGAATCAACGATCTCCCTGTCTGGAATGCCCTGTGCCTCCCTGTCTGGAATCACGTGTACTCTTTGACACGTTCATCGTAAGAGCAGTGCAATTCTGACATTTTTATTTTACAATTTTGTTTATTGTACTGATGAGGATAAGAATGATAATAATGATTCCATGGCGTTCTATTTCAGAAAGAGACTATCTGACAGACCTGTACGCTACAGTTATTATCATTTTTTATCATGGCGTCAATCATACCAGAGAAACAGACATTTGTAGTGCTAGAAAATTTGAGAAACACAATGACGCATCCATAAAGTATTGGATGAGAGTCGATCGTGTGGCCCCAATCACCCCTTTGAGCCCACAACACTCTCGAATCTGAGTAGAATCCCCAAACAATTTGTTGGACTGATCAGGATTCGAATCAACAATCTCCCTGTCTGGAATCCCCTGTGCTAACCTCTTTGACACGTTGACTGGTTAGCGCTTAAAAGTTTAGCAGCTTTCATCCATCCATCTACTTGAAAGCTTCATTCACGCACCACTGTATAAGTTTAACATATTCGAAAACGAGGACAAATTTGGTTAAAGAACATCATATGCAGTTTTCCATTTGTGATCAGTACCTTGCTGCTCAAGATTCAGTTTAAAAGTCCACTTCCAATCAACGTGGACATTCTGTCACTCCCAGACTCTTGTTTACGTCATTGTTTTCTGTGTGGCCTGTACTTTCTCATGCTGTCTGACCCATGAGGATGATTTTCCTCCACAACATTGACACAAATCTCTGAGAGTTGTTCGGAACTTGGAACTAAGTATCAGATATGTGAAGAAGTTGACCGTAGAGTTGAGGCTAGAGGCAACAAAAAGAACTCCAGCGACGACAAAAAACGTTAATGATGAGAGTGCACGCCTTGGTTTGATTCTTGATTCAAGATTGGACGCCTGATAAATATGATGATGATGATGATGATGATGATGATGATGATGATGATGATGATGATGATGATGATGATGATGATGATGACATCGACGACGACGATGATGATGATGATGATCAAACCAAGGCGTGCACTCTCATCATTCACCAAAGCAGTCACCAACAACGATCAAATCTCAAGGCCACATAGAACACGCAAACTCGGAGGGGGAAGACAGGAGGTGAGCACGGCGTATGGCCCCTGACCAAGGCTACCGTCCTCCCTCTGTCTGTCTGTCTGTCTGTCTGTCTGCCTGTCTGTCTGTCTCTCTATCTGTTTGTCTCTCTTTCTCTCTCTCTCTCTCTCTCTCTCTCTCACACACACACACACACACACATACACACACACACACACAAGATGCTGAGCTAGGGTACACTCAAACCTGTTCAACGAATGATCTTTGACCAAGCTGTCATCTTCTCTGTCACACACACACACATTTCTCTCTCTCTCCTCTCTCTCTCTCTCTCTCTCTCTCTCTCTCTCTCTCTCTTTTCTCTCTCTCTCTCTTGACTACTAGTTAGCTCTGTTCATCTTCTTCATCTGGTTGTTGTTGTTCTTCTTCTTCTTCTACTACTACTACCACTACTACTACCACTACTACTACTACTACTACTACTACTACTACTACTACTATTACCACTTCTTTTTCTTCTTCTTCTTCTTCTTCTTTTTCTTCTGCTTGTTCTTGTTCTTGTTTTTCTTCTTCTTCTTCTTCTTCTTCTTCTTTTTCTTCTTCGCATTCTTCGCATTCTTCTTCTGCGTTGATTGTGTAGTGGTTTATTCTTCTTCCTTTCACCGG
>JAPXFY010005209.1:2500-15602 GCA_030674185.1 Monoplex corrugatus | reverse complement strand
CAGTACTGAACATGTGTTCATCATCCTTTACTTTGTAATGTACGAGACTCTGTTGTGATATAGGGTGATCTCAGTGCAAGATCTGTAGTGTGGGATTAGATAGTACTACCGCCATGGGAAATGCCTTTGAAAAAAATAATGTGGGATATCCAGCTCAGCCCACTCACAGCAACGTCACCAACACATACTGGTGCAGAACGCGGAGACACTGATACAGCTATTGATATAGAGCTCTTCTGTTGTAAAGTAACACCACTAATGAGTGCAGAAACACTAAATCCACATGGCAGTGATCAAGTACCAGTTGTATTTAAAATGATAAAACAGACATCATGAAGACACTCAGTAATTAATTGAAAAAAACAATTTCAAAATAACTGTGAAATTTGATGAAGTTTCTACACTGAAATCTATTAAATCAGAAGAGAAAAAAAATCAAACATGTGGAAAACAACCCCTTTGGGGAACCAAGACACAAAGACAGCATGGAAAGAAACACTTGCTGATATAAAAGCTTGGCAAAAACACAGAAGACGATATCGTTCAGACAATGATAATATAAGAAAAAGTGGACGATTTTAACAGAAACAAAGATGAAACACACACACACACACACACACACACACACACACACACACACACACACACACACACACACACACACACACACCACACACACACCACACACACACACACACACACACACACACAGCGCTTCAAAACAATAGCTCAGGAAGCCGTTCTGTGAAAGACTTGATGCAGATATAACACGAAGACAATTGTGAAATTCTAGCAAGAAATTGGAGGGAACACCATAAAAACCACGACCACTGATATTACGAACACAGATGAGGTTGACTTCACAGGAGCTTCCTTTCCGCCTGGCTCTCTTTACTCATCCAAGGTCTGGTTTCTCTTCCCCTGACCTGTGTTGTTTCTGGAGCACATTGTGCCATCTGTTTTGGTTGGCTGCTGTGTCTTCTCAGCTCACTGTGTTGATGTCCAAAGCTTTCATATTGCACTTGCACACGTATTTGTATCGTAGTTGGCGGTGGCCAACAGATCTCTTGTCAGAGACTAGTTCACAGTAAGGGATACGTCCATCTTCCATCCGGTGCACGTGACCAAGCCAGAGCAGCTTGTGTTATCTGAATAGTGTGTGCATGGCAGGGAAACCAGTGCATGCTAGGGCCTGGGCATTTGGTATTTTATTGCTCTACTTGATGCCAAGGACCTGGTGAAGGCTGCACTAGTAAAAGCTGTTCAGCTTTTGGTCTTGTTTGGTATATGTTTTGTATATTTCACTGCCATACAATAGAGTGCTGATGATGCAGGCGTTGTACACCGTCATCTTGGTCGGAGTTGTCAAGTTTGGGTTCTCCAACACGCAAGCAGCAAGTCAACCTAAGGTTGCTGCAGCCATGCCAATGCACTTGTTGATCTCGATATCAAGGGACAGGTTGTTGCTGATGATGAACCCAACGTATGTGAACTGGTAGACGACATCAAGTTTGTAGTTGTCGATGTTGTTGACAGGTGGAGTGTCCACGTCTTGGCGTATCATTTACGTCTTTTTCCGGCATATGGTCAGACCAAAGTCTGTGCAAGCTTGGAAAAATCTGTCTATAAGGCACCGGAGTTGATGCACAGTGAGTGAGGTAACAACAGCGTCATCAGCGAAGAGCAGGTCTCTGATAATGGCCTCGCACACCTTTGCCTTTCCTTTCAGTCTTGTGAGGTTAAAGAGATGCCTATAGGATCTCCTGCGTAGGCACACTCCTTCTGTTGCAGTCCTAAACGCATGCTTTAGGAGCATGGAGAAAAGATGTGGAACAGGTTTGGAGCAAGGACACAACCTTGCTTCATGCTGCTTTTGATGTCAAAGACTTCGGACATGCTGCCCTTGTACTGGATGGTTGTCTTCATATCGTCGTGGAAAGATCTGATCAGGATGTGCAGCTTTAGGAGGCAATCTATTTTCAGGACAATGTTGAAAAGTCCATCCCTCCTGACCAGGTCTAAGGCCATGGTGAGGTTGATGAAGGCGATGTAAACCAGTTTTTGTTGTTCTCTGTATTTCCCCTGTGGTTGACGAAGGGAAAAAAAACTCCTGTCCACTGTGGAAGGCTCTGATCAGAAACTGCTCTGGGATTCAGGGAAGATATATGCTTGGCTAGCTTTTGGAGATGCGCCAACACGACTCAGGCATACCGTTTGCCTGCGGTGTTCAGTAGGGAAATGCCCCTGCAGTTGCAGTCGCTTCTGTATTCCTTGTTCTTATAGAGGGTGACGATCTTGGCATCTCTCATGTCTTATGGCATTGCTCCTTCTTTCCAACCTGAAAGAGGACATCATGTAAGGGCTGCAGGAGGGTGCTCTTGCAGTGCTTGATGAGTTCTCGAGGAAGCTATCATTTTTAGATGCCTTCCTACAGGCCAAGCTGCTAATTGCCTTGCAGAGTTCTGCTAGTGTTGGTTTAGCATCTAGCTCCTCCGTCATAGCAGAGGTTCGATGGCATCGAGGGCTGAGGAGGCAACGTAAGTTCTCCCCTTGATTATAGCTCTGAGTAGCGTTCCACTAATCTCTCCATCTGCTTGCCTTTGTCAGTGATCACTTCCCCACTCATGGATCTGATGGGAGTTGTTCTGCTCTGGTTGGACCAAAAGCTTTCTTGATGCCCTCGAACATACCTCTTATGCTGCATGTAGCTGCTGAAGTCTGAATGTCGTCACTGAGCTTTTGCCAGTATTTCGTTGGCACATCTTCTTGTCGTCTGCTGCACTTTGCTTCTGGCAGCTCTGAGTGTTTGCATGAATTTCTGTCTTGGTGAGCGCTTGTATTCAGCATGCTTTGCTTCAATAACGGGGGTCATCTCACTGGACGTAACTTCAAACCAGTCGTTGTTCTTAGAGGCCTTCCTCCCGAAGATAGCCAGGCCTGTTTTCTGAATGGTCTCCCGGAGGTGGTCCTATTTTTCAGAGGAAGAGTTTTGCGGCTGGTCTGTAGACAGAGCATCTCTGAGAGACTTGGCAAATTCCTCAATTTTCTGTGGGTACTGCATTTTGAAGGTGTCATTGCAAGGCTTCCCCTCTTGTTTAGTACGTCAGAGCTTCTTAGGTTGTGGCCTGATCTTGCAACACACTAGGGAGTGGTCTGTGTCAAAGTCTACACTATGGTATGTGCAGGTGAGAAGCACGAACCTCAGGCTAATTCATCTGACAATGACCATGTCCAGTTGGTGCCACTGTTTTTATCAAATATTTTTGCATGACACTTTGTGTTGAGGCTTCGTCTGAAAATAAGAGTTGGTCACATAGTGGCCATGACAGGACCAAAGCTCCAAGAGGCGCTGCCCATTTTCACTGATTTTATTCAACTCTGAAAACGTCCAAGGCAGAAAGGCCAAGTATCATGATCGGCACCACTCAAGCAGAGTATTCTTTAAATTGTTTGACACGCAGATCCAACCATTCTAACTTATACTTCTCAAATTCGGGACCATCAGCTATCCAAGAATACACTGAAAAGATAAATTGTATTTGCTACATTAAGAGATTTCTTGGCATTAACCACAAACTCTAAGGCACTTACTCTATGGGAAAAAATGGCAGATATCCATGATATGTTAATACATGTATGCAATGTATACAGCTCTGGCTCATGCTTACCTCCTAAAATGATGACACACTTCCCAACAGAGCCTACATTATTTTAATAGGCTCAGATACTCAGAACTACGGCACATGGATTTGTAAAATCCGCAACGATAATTACAAGTTTAGTTTCAGTATAGTTTGGGAGGAACGGAAGAAGGCAAAGAGAAACGAGGAGATATACTGGAAGATGATAAAAGAAATACGGAATAGGTGCAATGAAGCTAAGGAAGCTTGGCTGAAAACAAAACGCAATGAAATAGAAGACCGACACAAAACGGATCCTCAGGGTAAGTACAGACGATTTGAAGAAATAGTCCACAGGAAAAATATGTCTACATCAACTGATTGCTTAAAATCGAAAGATGGTACGCATATCATGGAAAAAGACAAAATATAGGACATATGGGGAGAGCACATTAAAGACCTTTTTGAAGATGACAGAAACGAAGAACACATTATAAGAAAGAACGTTGAAGGACCACTCCATAATGAACGATGAAGTTAGAGCAGCACCGAAAAAGATGAAACCAGGAAAAGCCCCAGGACCAGACAACAGGGGCTATAGAATGCGAACTCCATTGTACAATCAGTTTGATGAGTCATGTAACAAAACTCCTATTAAGAATAATCATGATGAGGACAAGAAATAGAATCAAAAGAGAAATAGCAGAAGAACAGTGTGGATTTGTGGAAGGGAAAGGAACTATTACCATATACATCCTAAGAACTATCATAGAGAGGTCAACCGAGATGAATAATGATTTCTGTTTATGCTTTGTTGATTATACCAAGGCTTTCGATTGGGAAAGACATGAAGAATTGATAAAGCAACTAGAAAGACTCAATACTGATGGAAAAGATCTACGAATATCATAAATATGTATTGGGAACAAACAGCGGCAATGAGAATAGAAAACGATATAAGCTCTTTCTTAAACATCAAAAGAGAAGTCAGACAGGGTTGTGTTTTGTCACCAGATCTGTTTTCACTTTACAGCGAAAACATAATGAGAAACCTAGAAGAAGACCCTGGATTAAAGGTTGGAGAAAAAATGATAAACAACATCCGATACGCAGATGACACCGCGCTAATTGAGAAAATGAAAGGGACCTACAAAACCTTGTGAATATACTAGAAATAGAAAGCAAAGGTAAGGGGGTGGAACTAAACAGCAACAAGACTGAAGTCATGGTGATCAGTAAAAAACATGAAATCCCTCATGCAAAATATCAGCAAACTGCACAACTTTGAGACAGGTTGATAAATTCAAATACCTGGGAACGATCATTTCATCAGATGGCGATGCGCATCGGAGGTGGCCGGCAGGATCGGCCAAGCCAAAACAGCATTCAAGAAGATGACAAGCATTCTTACCAACAAATGCCTATCAATTAACATCAGGAAGAGAGTTCTTGAATGTTATATAGAACCAATACTGTTATATGGTTGTGAGGCATGGACGGTCAGCAAGCAAAGCCAGAACAAGATTGAGGCAGCCGAGATGTGGTTTCTAACAAGAATGATGAGAGTTCCATGGACAGCAAAGAAAACAAACGAGACAGTCTTGATGGAGGAAGACACAAGAAAGTCATTCATAAGGAAGATTTGGAAAGGACAGGCAACATTCATAAGCCATTTTATGAGGAAAGGGGAATTGGAGCACTTGTTCACAACAGGAAGGCTGGAGGGAAAGAGAGCACCAGGTAGACCCAGGGAGAAGATATTGGACGGACTTGGCGAGTGGTGAAGACAAAGAGGGTGGAAGATGTGCTTACAGCAACAAGAGATAGAAACAGATGGAAGGCCACGATCGCCAATGCCATGTGGCAAGGCACCTGATGATGATGATGACAGTTTGGGAAACACAAGGTGCTGGCAATATTAAAACAGTTATTGAGGAATTGAAACAAAGACTCGTGACTGACTTTCTTCTCTTGACAATCATGAATTCTATTAAGTTTATTCACATTTCAGTCGAAAGTTGTGTTTATGTTCAAATCTTTGTCAAACTTAAGATGTAAAATTTAGGAAATGTTTAACTATATTTAGGAAAGGAATGTCGCCTTTGAATTGTCACTTTTTTATGATACAGAACAGCGAATAATGACAGAAATGGTTACTGTCCATTTTGTAAAGATAGTATTGAAGCTATGATACTGGGCTGTATCAGACTGAGTTTTGTTAGTTAAGTTGGATGGCAAGCCATTTGAGGCAGATGCGCATCAAAAACAACCAGCAGAATCAGCCAAGCCAAAAAAGCATTCAAGAAGATGAAGAGCATTCTTACCAACAAATGCCTATCAATTAACACCAGGAAGCGCGTTTTTGAGTGTTATATGGAACCGATACTGTTGTACGGTTGTGAGGCGTGGACAGTCAACACGCAAAGTCAGACAAAATTGAGGCGACTGAAATGTGGTTTCTAAGAAGAATAATTCTGAGAGTTCCATGGACAGCAAAGAAAACAAACAATACACTTTTGAAGGAGGCATATACAAGGAGATCATTAAGAGAGAAGATTAGGAAAAGACAAGCAACGTTTATAGGACATTTTATGAGGAAAGAGAAATTAGAGCACCTGGTCTCAACAGGAAAGCTGGAGGGAAAGAGAAGGCCAGGTAGACCATGGAAAAAACATATCACGGACTTGCAGGGTGGCTGAATACAGAGAGGGTGGGAGATGTACTTGCAACGACAAGAAATAGATTCGTATGGTGGACTATGATCGCCAACGCCATGCGGCAGGGCACATGATGATGACGATAATGAAGTAAATGCTTGGTTTCTATGATGTACAGCTCCAAGAACAAACACTGGCCGCCTCAAGAGAACTCGGGTATAAATTTGGAACTTCAGAAGCTGCCTCGACACAAGTGGAAATATTCTTTCTCTCAGAGAGTCATCAGTTCGTGGTACAATTTTCCTGATAAGGTTGTCACAGCAACATGTATTGACTCATTCAAGATCAGACTAGACTAACACTTGTAGAAACATCTCCACTCTCGATAATCCAAAGTGCCCAAACTAACCAGCTCATGCCTCATACCTCATGCCTCATGCATGACACTTGCCAAAGTGCCAGCTCAATCCCCATGCATGACACTTGAAGTATAAGTTTTTAGCTACAGACCAACGTACAGTCCTGGACATGGAATAAGCCATAGAAGGAGTCAGGTCAAGAGTGTCCTGTGGCTGGCTGCTGGAGACTTACACCTCGCTGTGTGGATTTCTGTTCTCCTGTCTTGTTGTCGTTTTGTGTACAGTGTGAAGTCAGTGTCGTGTTCTTGGTCTTCAAGGTGTCGTGAGCTGCATTTCGAGTTTTATGCCCGTGAGACAACGTTCTGTTCGTGTCATTCTGAGCCAAGTCACATTCGTGACAGAAAGCAATGATAGTTGTTTCATGCCAGCAGCCTCTGTGGACGGGAAGCATCGATCGTAGTTTTGTCACTTTAAGGTACAGAACTGGTTCTTATACTCCTATACTAAACTGGGAGTTATCTTCCATGTTTATTTACTTCCGTTAATGTATATGGTACAACATTCGCCCGAATTTTTCCTACACTAAACTGGAAGTTATCTCCCATATTGTGCTTCTGCTAACGTTTGGTTTACGTTTTGCATGCTGTCAGAACAACTTTTTAGTCGATTTTAAAACAAAAATTGGCTAGAAATGGTGGTCTCATGCGTGATGAAATCAAGCAACTTCTTGATCCTGATGACGACAATCTTGGCGAGAAGTTTCTGAGGACAAAAATGAATCAGAAGATTTAGAAATAGATCTGGTTGTGTCTTCAGCATGTGCTACTGAATCAGTGATAATATAATAATAGTACTGATTATGAAAAAGGTTACTAAACAACAATAACAACAACAACTTCAATATACATATTTTATGATTCAAATTGCCCAACCATTTCACCATAAGTATGCAAAATGTCTTGTAATTCTATCAGTAATGAATGCTGATATTTAACAAACATGACAAGTACCCATACGCCCCAAAATTTCTGAAGGCAACCTCAGACCAGCGCTGCAACATGCCCTGAGGGCAGCCTTGTCACAATAGAGTTAAACTGTTCAGTTGCTAAACTGCCACCTTGCTGTAGGAATCTCACCTGTGTTTATGTGTGTGTTTGAGTTAATGTGTGTATTTTTAAATGTGTGTGTTTGCATGTGCATGTGTGTGCACGCGTGCGTATGTGTGTGTGTGTGTGTGTGTGTGTGTGTGTGTGTGTGTGTTGTGTGTGTGTGTGTGCTTAGTTTGTACTTAACACACTATTGCACAAGCTACACTGTGGAAATTCAGGCCCTTGTCCTTACAGCAAACATCATTAACAACACCCCAGACCCTTTCAGATGCCATGACATTCCTGGAAGCAAGCGAACTGCCACATCTACAAGGAACACTGCAGAACATCAGGTCAGCAGACAGGTACTCTAGTGTCCCCCTCACACTGTGGTATCCCAGGACATGAAGAGACAGAAAAAATGGCGACTTGGGAGCAAAGCAAACTGGCTGCATTGCATAACGGTTTCAGTTACAGTTTCAATTTCTCAAGATGACGTCTCCGCGCTCGGAATGAATTCCCTATGCACTAACGTCACAGGTGCCATGTGATGGAGAAGATCCAGAATGATCACGGCACAAGCCTTAAGCCTGCACGTAAACTCACGAGCTGGCCAGGTGTCCGAGGTTTCACCTAGATAGTTCCATAACCCTGGGATCGTAGGGGAGTGAGGTGGCAGAGACCTCAACTTTTCCCTGGGCCAGCACCACGAGGGCGGCGCCCATCTCCTCTCCCTTGCTTCAAATTCATATTCATCGTCAGATTTTGTAACCAAGGCAGCCAGGCAGTACCCTGCTCTTCACGAATTTCAATTGCTGTGGGTTCCTTACCGAGGGGAGCCAGAAGGCACACGGGTCCAACTCGTTTTTCGTTCCATTCCGAAGGACTAGACGTTCAGTTCGATTTTCGGGTCAAACTGAAGAGAAAAGTCGAGGCCTCTATAGGGAGCGAACCCTGGAACCTAGAGTTTAACTATTGGCAAGCGAACGTCTGAACCATTCTGCCACTCTCCTCCCTATATGAACAGAGACAATATCAGCCTCAAGACACGAAAATCATCATGAAGTCTGTTTAGAGCACTCCAGCTGTTTCGTAAAGAGTAGGTCAGTATCTTCTGCCCATGGAGCGGGCACAACAGACTGAATTATCGTATGAACAAGGAGCGGTCGCCGTGGTGTTGTGGTTAACGCAACGGATCATCGACTGGAAGATTGTGGGTTCGAATCCCCATCAGTTTCCCTCAAAAATCATTGTGGGATTTTTCGGCTCTAACCGGCTCCTACCCAGAGTTGGGCGTGCTATGGGCTCATTGGGAAGACTGGAACCACACTGTCGAGTCTCATCCACTTTAAGGGTGCATCGTTGAGGGTGTTGCTCAAATCGTCTGACCAGCACTGCAGGCGTCTGTATCTTTCAGGCCTGGTTGACGCCAGGAAATAGTATGTAGTAAGCGTAGAGTACAGCCCTGTCACGCAGTCTCAATCCTAGACGGAACTCCATAGCATCATGGCTATCATCCTGATCGACATCATCATCATTGCATTGTCAAAAAGAACTGTGCCAGCTTCTGTGGCCATTCAAGGACGGAAAAAAAGGTGATCACAAAGGTAACCTCCCTGAGTGCAATGTCCTAAAAAAATCATATGAACATGGGTCTCTGATTCGTAGACAATACCCTAGTCTGGAGCAGTAACAACAACAATAACAATCACTGATCATCACAGAAGGTGATGTACATAACACAACACTCTAGTCTGAAGCAACAGCAACAACAACAACAACAACAAAAGTCGTTGATTGTCACAGAAGGTGATGTACATAGCACAACACTCTAGTCTGAAGCAGTAACAACAACAACAACAACAACAACGGTCATTGATCGTCACATAATATGACGTACAGAGGACAGCACCCAAGTCTGAAGCAGTAAAACAACAACAACACAACAGTTGTTTATCATCACAGAAACTCCTTCAACCTCCCTAAAACCATTAAGAGAGAAATAAGTTTTTGTTTATTGGTTTGTTTGTTTTGCTCTGGAGATATTTTGTATGACTGATTTCTTTTCATGTAAGGTTTTTATTCTTTGTCATTTATGTTTAAAGCCAAGTCGACTGCATAGAGCCATATCAGGGCTATAACCATTTCAATACACACACTACTTCAACAGGAAAAAAAGAAGAAAATTAAGTACACATATCAATGCATTCACGCACATAACATAAGGAGCTGCCCCTGGCCTTGACCATTCCGTCCAGTTTATCATACAGTGAATTTAAAAGACACACCTGAATACAAATTTCAAACACAACTAAGGACACTAAAACATAATATAAAAAACGGATCTGACTTACCTAAAATTGCTTCCGCATATCTCATTTCCCTAGAGCCAAAAATGCACATAATGCATGCACCTAGTTATCAGTCCTAGGAGAAAGCACATAAGACTTTATCAAACACATACAGGTGAACGGACCAGCAAGGCAGAAATGCTAGGAAGAAATGACAGAAAGCAAAAGAACAAGGCAGAAACAAAGAGAGTGACAGAAAAGAGGAAATTTCTAGCACAGAATTTCCAGAAGGTGGGGATACTATTTATGCTGAAAGAGCCCTGGGCATCACTACAGGGGGAAGAGAGGGGTTTCATGTAGCTAACATTTTGACAGGCATTTCATAACGTAAAGTAAAATATCTTTTTTGATGGCTGGCCAGTCGAGTTCTTTTTATCATTACACGGGAGGCAAGCCTCTTCTTCCTGTTTGACAAGTTCCTAATTTAGAGTTCTTTGGACAGCTGACGGGAGTGTCATGTTTACACTTCTGTACATTACAGACCGTGCTTAGGTCAGAACAAAACGAAAACGAAACCCTCCCAATATCTAACCCTACCATGCTACCGTACAGATGCAACAACTCACAACAAATTTCTCTTAAAATGTCATATAAAATGTTGCTTTATTTCCTAAACTTGATCCTCAAAGTTCTTTTTGTGTTTGCCCCTTTCATGACTGTCTCGTTTGTTTACTTTGCTGTCCGTGGAACTCTTTGCTGTCCATGGAATATTCTTGTTAGAAACCACACTTCAGCTGTCTCAATCTTGTTATTACTTTACGTACTGACTGTCCACGCTTCACATCCGTACAGCAGTATCGGTTCTATATAACAGTGAAGAACTCTCTTCCTAATGTATACTAATAGGCATTTGTTGGTATAAATGCTTTTCATTTTCTAAGATGCTGTTTTAGCCTGGCCAATTGTGCTGGCTATTTCTAATGTGCATCTACCGTCTGGAGAGATGAGCATTCCCGGATATTATCAACTTATCAACCTGTCAGTATTGTGCCAGTTGCTGTTATTGTGCTTGAGGGGATTTGTCGTGTTTTTTTCTTCTTTTTTCACTGATTATCATGACCAGTATTCTTGCTGTTTAGCTCCAGCCCATTGAGCCAGGATCTTAAAACTCCTGTATTGACCAGAAGTCATCGTCTGACCAGTCCTTGATAATGACCTATCAATG
The DNA here is from genome assembly GCA_030674185.1 of Monoplex corrugatus. Lineage (NCBI taxonomy): Eukaryota > Metazoa > Mollusca > Gastropoda > Littorinimorpha > Ranellidae > Monoplex > Monoplex corrugatus. The sequence goes on along the minus strand of JAPXFY010005209.1, from coordinate 4,362 downwards.
TTCTGATGACACAATGATTGATCCAACATCTAAAACCAAGGTCCTCTCCAGATATACGCTTTGATCATCCGGCATTAAAACAGTGCCACTTCCTGAAACGAACAGAGGCTGAACTCATAACCTGAGTCTTCTGTGGCCTGTAAGTTGGAGGTTAGTTGTGTCTGTAAGAGTGTGTGATGTGGATGGTTGCTTATTCATTGATCTGTGTGAGTACATACGATCGTTATAACTTTACTGTCATTACCTCACGAGCTTTTGATCCCTTTAAGTCATGTAGTGCACTGTATTTAAAAAGATGTTTTAAGTTTCAGGTCTGATCGTTTTGAAATAAAGGTCAGAGATGTGACAGAGTGTTCTGTGTGACGGTGATAATCATTTGTGTTTGACACAAATATCAGAGTTGTTATGGAGTGTTCTATGTGATGATGATAATTATTCGTGTTTGATACAAAGATCAGAGTTGTTACAGAGTGTTCTGTGCGAAGGTGACGAACATTTGTTTTTGACACGAAGATCAGAGTTATTACACAGCGCTCTATGTGATGCTGATAATTATTTGCTTTTGACACAAAGATCAGAAATGTTACAATGTTCTGTTTGGTGGTGATAATCATTTGTGTTTGACACAAAGATCAGAGTAGTTACAGAGTGTTCTGTGTGTACGTGATAATCGTTTGTTTTCGACACAAAGGTCAGAGATGTGACTGAGTGTTTTGTGTGGTGCTGATAATTATTTGATTTTGACACAAAGATCAGAGTTGTTAAAGGGTGTTCTGTGTGAAGGTGATAATCATTTTTTTGTTTGACACAAAGGTCGGAGATGTGACTGAGTGTTCTGTGTGGTGGTGATAATTATTTGTGTTTCACACAAAGATCAGAGTTGTTACAGTGTTCTGTGTGATGGTCATAATCATTTGCGTTTGACACAAAGATCAGAGTTGTTACAGAATGTTCTGTGTGATGGTGATAATTATTTGTGTTTGACACAAAGATCAGAGTTGTTACATAGTGTCATGTGTGAAAGTGACAATTATTTGTGTTTGACACAAAGATCAGAGTTGTTACAGAGTGTCATGTGTGAAAGTGACAATCATATGTGTTTGACACAAAGATGACTTGTTACAGAGTGTCATGTGTGAAAGTGATAATTATTTGTGTTTGACACAAAGATCAGAGTTGTTACAGAGTGTTCTGTGTGAAAGTGACAATCATGTGTGTTTGACACAAAGATCAGAGTTGTTACAGAGTGTTCTGTGTGAAAGTGACAATGATTTGTTTTTTCCTCAAAGATCAGAGATGTGACAGAGTGTTGTGGACAAAGCTAATCGCTACATATTTAGTCATGGTCAGGCAATAAGTGAAACGACCGAGAGAAAAGCTATTTGTTTTTCAAAATGGTTGATCAAATCATACACTTTGTGAAATAATCAAAAATCATCAAATCAAACATTTCTACTCCATTCACAAAATGTTTGTTTTGATAATCTGGCTCTACCATACATTGTGTAATGTGTTGGTGGTGGTGGTGGTGGTGGTGGTGGTGGTGGTGTGTGGTTGTGGTTGTGGTGATGATAGTGATGGTGGTGGTGTGTACATGTATGTATGTGTGTATGTGTGTGTGTGTGTGTGTGTGTGTGTGTGTGTGTGTGTGTGTGTTGTGTGTGTGTGTGTTTAGAAAAATCTGTTGTTGTGGTCATCATTGTTGTTGTATGTGGTCGTGGTTAGGATTTATATATATATATGTATATAGATATGTATGTATATGTATATATTTATATATATATTATATATTATATGTGTGTGTGTGTGTGTGTGTGTGTGTGTGTGTGTGTGTGTGTGTGTGTGTGGTGTACATTATATGT
>JAPXFY010005208.1:7500-15602 GCA_030674185.1 Monoplex corrugatus | reverse complement strand
TATTTCCTTTATTGTTTTGTGTCTGTTGTGTTTTTGGTATAGACACACTTTTCCCTTTATGAGGTCAAGAGAAAAGTAGTGCTGTTTGTGGGCGCCTTCTCTCTCTCTCTCTCTCTCTCTCTCTCTGTGTGTGTGTGTGTGTGTGTGTGTGTGTGTGTGTGTGTGTGTGTGTGTGTGTGTGTGTGTGTATGTGTTTGTCTGTGTGTGTATGTGTGTACGTGTTTGTGTGTGTACGTGTGTTGTATGTGTTTGTGTCTGTCTGTCTGTGTGTTTGTCTGTGTGTCTGTGTTTGTGTGTCTGTGTCTGTGTCTGTGTCTTTGTGTCTGTGTCTGTGTCTGTGTCTGTGTGTCTATGACTGTGTCTGTGTCTGTGTCTTTGTGTCTGTGTCTGTGTTTGTGTGTCTGTGTCTGTGTCTGTGTCTGTGTCTGTGTGTCTATGACTGTGTCTGTGTCTGTGTGTCTGTGTCTGTGTCTTTGTGTCTATGACTGTGTCTGTGTCTTTGTGTCTGTGTCTGTGTCTTTGTGTCTATGACTGTGTCTGTGTGTCTGTGTCTGTGTCTGTGACTGTTTCTTTGTGTCTGTGTCTGTCTTTGTGTCTGTGTCTGTGTCTATGACTGTGTCTGTGTGTCTGTGTCTGTGACTGTGTCTGTGTCTGTGACTGTGTCTGTGTGTCTGTGTGTCTGTGACTGTGTATGTGTGTCTGTGTCTGTGTCTCTGTGTCTGTGACTGTGTCTGTGTCTGTGTGTCTGTGTCTGTGTCTTTGTGTATAGATACACAAGTCTGGTAGAAATCAGCACTGAAGCCGCTGTTACACAGTATTGAACAAATAACCCTGGTGACGCGGCAGACAATCAAATCAATCGTTGAGAGACGCTTGGCTCTACACTGCCCATTTATCTACCTGTACACTGTCCATTTCTCTACCTCTACACTGTCCATTTCTCTACCTGTACACTGTCCATGTCTCTACCTGTACACTGCCCATTTCTCTACCTGTACACTGTCCATGTCTCTACCTGTACACTGTCCATGTCTCTACCTGTACACTGTCCATGTCTCTACCTGTACACTGTCCATTTCTCTACCTGTACACTGCCCATTTCTCTACCTGTACACTGTCCATGTCTCTACCTGTACACTGTCCATGTCTCTACCTGTACACTGTCCATGTCTCTACCTGTACACTGTCCATTTCTCTACCTGTACACTGTCCATGTCTCTACCTGTACACTGTCCATGTCTCTACCTGTACACTGTCCATGTCTCTACCTGTACACTGTCCATGTCTCTACCTGTACACTGCCCATGTCTCTACCTGTACACTGTCCATGTCTCTACCTGTACACTGTCCATGTCTCTACCTGTACACTGTCCATTTCTCTACCTGTACACTGTCCATGTCTCTACCTGTACACTGTCCATGTCTCTACCTGTACACTGTCCATTTCTCTACCTGTACACTATCCATTTCTCTACCTGTACACTGTCCATTTCTCTACCTGTACACTGTCCATGTCTCTACCTGTACACTGTCCATGTCTCTACCTGTACACTGTCCATGTCTCTACCTGTACACTGTCCATGTCTCTACCTGTACACTGCCCATGTCTCTACCTGTACACTGTCCATGTCTCTACCTGTACACTGTCCATGTCTCTACCTGTACACTGTCCATTTCTCTACCTGTACACTGTCCATGTCTCTACCTGTACACTGTCCATGTCTCTACCTGTACACTGTCCATTTCTCTACCTGTACACTGTCCATGTCTCTACCTGTACACTGTCCATGTCTCTACCTGTACACTGTCCATGTCTCTACCTGTACACTGTCCATGTCTCTACCTGTACACTGCCATGTCTCTACCTGTACACTGTCCATGTCTCTACCTGTACACTGTCCATGTCTCTATCTGTACACTGTCCATTTCTCTACCTGTACACTGTCCATGTCTCTACCTGTACACTGTCCATGTCTCTACCTGTACACTGTCCATTTCTCTACCTGTACACTATCCATTTCTCTACCTGTACACTGTCCATTTCTCTACCTGTACACTGTCCATGTCTCTACCTGTACACTGTCCATGTCTCTACCTGTACACTGTCCATGTCTCTACCTGTACACTGTCCATGTCTCTACCTCTACACTGTCCATGTCTCTACCTGTACACTGCCCATGTCTCTACCTGTACACTGTCCATTTCTCTACCTGTACACTGTCCATTTGTCTACCTGTACACTGTCTATGTATCTACCTGTACACTGTCCATTTGTCTACCTGTACACTGTCTATGTCTCTACCTCTACACTGTCCATTTCTCTACCTGTACACTGTCTATGTCTCTACCTGTACACTGTCCATTTGTCTACCTGTACACTGTCCATTTCTCTACCTGTACACTGTCCATTTCTCTACCTCTACACTGTCCATTTCTCTACCTGTACACTGCCCATGTCTCTACCTGTACACTGTCCATTTGTCTACCTGTACACTGTCCATTTCTCTACCTGTACACTGCCCATGTCTCTACCTGTACACTGCCCATGTCTCTACCTGTACACTGCCCATGTCTCTACCTGTACACTGTCCATGTCTCTACCTGTACACTGTCCATTTCTCTACCTGTACACTGCCCATTTCTCTACCTGTACACTGTCCATGTCTCTACCTGTACACTGCCTATGTCTCTACGTGTACACTGCCCATTTCTCTACGTGTACACTGCCCATGTCTCTACCTGTACACTGCTATTTCTCTACCTGTACACTGCCCATGTCTCTACCTGTACACTATCCATGTCTCTACCTGTACACTGTCCATTTTTCTACGTGTACACTGCCCATGTCTCTACCTGTACACTGTCCATTTCTCTACCTGTACACTGTCCATGTCTCTACGTGTACACTGTCCATTTCTCTACTCTACACTGCCCATGTCTCTACCTGTACACTGCCCATGTCTCTACGTGTACACTGTCCATTTCTCTACCTCTACACTGTCCATTTCTCTACTGTACACTGCCCATGTCTCTACCTGTACACTGCCCATGTCTCTACCTGTACACTGTCCATTTCTCTACCTGTACACTGTCCATGTCTCTACCTGTACACTGTCCATGTCTCTACCTGTACACTGCCCATGTCTCTACCTGTACACTGTCCATTTCTCTACCTGTACACTGTCCATGTCTCTACCTGTACACTGTCCATTTCTCTACCTCTACACTGTCCATGTCTCTACCTGTACACTGTCCATTTCTCTACCTGTACACTGCCCATGTCTCTACCTGTACACTATCCATGTCTCTACCTGTACACTGTCCATGTCTCTACGTGTACACTGTCCATGTCTCTACCTGTACACTATCCATGTCTCTACCTGTACACTGTCCATGTCTCTACGTGTACACTGTCCATGTCTCTACCTGTACACTATCCATGTCTCTACCTGTACACTGTCCATTTCTCTACCTGTACACTGTCCATTTCTCTACCTGTACACTGTCCATTTCTCTACCTGTACACTGTCCATTTGTCTACCTGTACACTGTCCATTTGTCTACCTGTACACTGTCTATGTCTCTACCTGTACACTGCCCATGTCTCTACCTCTACACTGTCCATTTCTCTACCTGTACACTGTCCATTTCTCTACCTGTACACTGTCCATTTGTCTACCTGTACACTGTCTATGTCTCTACCTGTACACTGTCCATTTCTTACCTCTACACTGTCCATTTCTCTACCTGTACACTATCCATGTCTCTACCTGTACACTGTCCATGTCTCTACCTGTACACTGCCATGTCTCTACCTGTACACTGTCCATTTCTCTACCTCTACACTGTCCATTTGTCTACCTGTACACTGTCTATGTATCTACCTGTACACTGTCCATTTGTCTACCTGTACACTGTCTATGTCTCTACCTCTACACTGTCCATTTCTCTACCTGTACACTGTCTATGTCTCTACCTGTACACTGTCCATTTGTCTACCTGTACACTGTCCATTTCTCTACCTGTACACTGTCCATTTCTCTACCTCTACACTGTCCATTTCTCTACCTGTACACTGCCCATGTCTCTACCTGTACACTGTCCATTTGTCTACCTGTACACTGTCCATTTCTCTACCTGTACACTGCCCATGTCTCTACCTGTACACTGCCCATGTCTCTACCTGTACACTGCCCATGTCTCTACCTGTACACTGTCCATGTCTCTACCTGTACACTGTCCATTTCTCTACCTGTACACTGCCCATTTCTCTACCTGTACACTGTCCATGCTCTACCTGTACACTGCCTATGTCTCTACGTGTACACTGCCCATTTCTCTACGTGTACACTGCCCATGTCTCTACCTGTACACTGCCTATTTCTCTACCTGTACACTGCCATGTCTCTACCTGTACACTGTCCATGTCTCTACCTGTACACTGTCCATGTCTCTACGTGTACACTGTCCATGTCTCTACCTGTACACTGTCCATGTCTCTACCTGTACACTGTCCATGTCTCTACTTACACTGTCCATGTCTCTACCTGTACACTGTCCATGTCTCTACCTGTACACTGTCCATGTCTCTACTGTACACTGTCCATGTCTCTACCTGTACACTGTCCATGTCTCTTCCTGTACACTGTCCATGTCTCTACCTGTACACTGCCATTTCTCTACCTGTACACTGTCCATGTCCTTACCTGTACACTGTCCATGTCTCTACCTGTACACTGTCCATTTTCTACTGTACACTGTCCATTTCTCTACCTGTACACTGTCCATTTCTCTACCTGTACACTGTCCATGTTCTTACCTGTACACTGCCCATGTCTCTACCTCGTACACTGTCCATGTCTCTCTACCTGTCACTGCCCATGTCTCTACCTGTACACTGCCCATGTCTCTACCTGTACACTGTGCCATGTCTCTACCTGTACACTGCCCATTCTCTACCTGTACACTGTCCATTCTCTACCTGTACACTGCCCATGTCTCTACCTGTACACTGTCCATGTCTCTACCTGTACACTGCCCATTCTCTACCTGTACACTGTCCATGTCTTCTACCTGTACACTGTCCATGTCTCTACCTGTACACTGTCCATGTCTCTACCTGTACACTGTCCATTCTCTACCTTACACTGCCCATGTCTCTACCTGTACACTGTCCCATGTTCTCTACCTGTACACTGTCCATGTCTCTACCTCTACACTGTCCATGTCTCTACCTTACACTGCCATGTCTCTACCTGTCACACTGCCCATGTCTCTACCTGTACACTGTCCATGTCTCTACCTGTACACTGCCATGTCTCTACCTGTACACTGTCCATGTCTCTACCTTACACTGTCCATGTCTCTACCTGTACACTGCCATGTCTCTACCTCTACACTGTCCATTTCTCTAACTGTACACTGCCATTTCTCTACCTGTACACTGCCATGTCTCTACCTGTACACTGTCCATTTCTCTACCTCTACACTGTCCATGTCTCTACCTGTACACTGCCCATGTCTCTACCTTACACTGTCCATGTCTCTACCTGCTACACTGCCCATGTCTCTACCTGTACACTGACCATGTCTCTACCTGTACACTGTCCATGTCTCTACCTGTACACTGCCCATTACTCTACCTTACACTGTCCATGTCTCTACCTGTACACTGTCCATTCTCTACCTGTACACTGCCCATGTACTCTACCTGTACACTGTCCATTTCTCTACCTGTACACTGTCCATGTCTCTACCTGTACACTGTCCATTTCTACTACCTGTACACTGCCCATTACTCTACCTCTTCACTGTCCATTTCTCTACCTGTACACTGCCATGTCTCTACCTGTACACTGCCATTACTCTACCTTACACTGCCCATTTCTCTACCTGTACACTGCCCATTGTCTCTACCTGTACACTACCATGTCTCTCCTGTACACTGTCCATGTCTCTACACTGTACACTGCCCATTACTCTACCTCTACACTGCCCATGTCTCTACCTTACACTGTCCATGTCTCTCGCCTCTACACTGTCCATTTCTCTACCTGTACACTGTCCATGTCTCTACCTGTACACTGCCCATGTCTCTACCTGTACACTGTCCATGTCTCTACCTGTACACTGTCCATTTCTCTACCTGTACACTGCCATGTCTCTACCTGTACACTGTCCATTTCTCTACCTGTACACTGTCCCATGTCTCTACCTGTACACTGCCATGTCTCTACCTGTACACTGTCCATTGTCTCTACCTGTACACTGCCCATGTCTTACCTGTACACTGTCCATGTCTCTACCTGTACACTGTCCATTTCTCTACCTGTACACTGCCCATGTCTCTACCTGTACACTGTCCATGTCTCTACCTGTACACTGCCCATGTCTCTACCTGTACACTGCCCATGTCTCTACCTGTACACTGCCCATGTCTCTACCTGTACACTGTCCATTTCTCTACCTGTACACTGTCCATGTCTCTACCTTACACTGTCCATGTCTCTACCTGTACACTGCCCATTTCTCTACCTGTACACTGTCCATTTCTCTACCTGTACACTGTCCATGTCTCTACCTGTACACTGCCTATGTCTCTACCTTACACTGTCCATTTCTCTACCTCTACCTGCCCATGTCTCTACCTCTACACTGCCCATGTCTCTACCTCTACACTGTCCATTTCTCTACCTCTACACTGTCTATGTCTCTACCTGTACATTGCCCATGTCTCTACCTGTACACTGCCCATGTCTCTACCTCTACACTGTCCATTTCTCTACCTGTACACTGCCCATGTCTCTACCTGTACACTGTCCATGTTGTCTACCTGTACACTGTCTATGTCTCTACCTGTACACTGCCCATGTCTCTACCTGTACACTGTCCATTTGTCTACCTGTACACTGCCCATGTCTCTACCTGTACACTGTCCATTTCTCTACCTGTACACTGCCCATGTCTCTACCTGTACACTGTCCATGTCTCTACCTCTACACTGTCCATTTCTCTACCTGTACACTGCCCATGTCTCTACCTGTACACTGTCCATTTCTCTACCTGTACACTGTCCATGTCTCTACCTGTACACTGTCCATGTCTCTACCTGTACACTGCCCATGTCTCTACCTGTACACTGTCCATTTCTCTACCTGTACACTGTCCATGTCTCTACCTGTACACTGTCCATTTCTCTACCTGTACACTGTCCATGTCTCTACCTGTACACTGTCCATGTCTCTACCTGTACACTGCCCATTTCTCTACCTGTACACTGTCCATATCTCTACCTGTACACTGTCCATTTCTCTACCTGCACACTGCCCATGTCTCTACCTGTACACTGCCCATGTCTGTACCTGTACACTGTCCATGTCTCTACCTGTACACTGTCCATGTCTCTACCTGTACACTGTCCATTTCTCTACCTGTACACTATCCATTTCTCTACCTGTACACTGTCCATTTCTCTACCTGTACACTGTCCATTTGTCTACCTGTACACTGTCCATGTCTCTACCTGTACACTGCCCATGTCCCTACCTCTACACTGTCCATTTCTCTACCTCTACACTGTCTATGTCTCTACCTGTACACTGCCCATGTCTCTACCTGTACACTGTCCATTTCTTTACCTCTACACTGCCCATGTCTCTACCTGTACACTGCCCATGTCTCTACCTGTACACTGTCCATTTGTCTACCTGTACACTGCCCATGTCTCTACCTGTACACTGTCCATTTCTCTACCTGTACACTGCCCATGTCTCTACCTTTACACTGTCCATTTCTCTACCTGTACACTGCCCATGTCTCTACCTGTACACTGCCCATGTCTCTACCTGTACACTGTCCATTTGTCTACCTGTACACTGCCCATTTCTCTACCTGTACACTGCCCATTTCTCTACCTCTACACTGTCCATGTCTCTACCTGTACACTGCCCATGTCTCTACCTGTACACTGTCCATTTCTCTACCTCTACACTGCCCATGTCCCTACCTGTACACTGCCCATGTCTCTACCTGTACACTGTCCATGTCTCTACCTGTACACTGTCCATTTCTCTACCTGTATACTGTCCATTTCTCTACCTGTA
>JAPXFY010005207.1:0-15603 GCA_030674185.1 Monoplex corrugatus | reverse complement strand
GGGCGGGCAGATTTCGGTGCAGCTTTATATAGGGAAATTTTGTCTCAGTACAATGAATCCTCTTGAACAGACTCCATACTCCAACCCCAAAAACGGAACGTTTTTCAGTGAAAAAAGCAGTGCTGTTTACAAAAAATTTACAAAACCACACACACCTCCCCTCACTCCCCAAGTGCCTCCATCTAATTTGTATGTAGTGAAAACAAAATTTTTTTAAAAGAAAAAACCCCATCGGCAAAAACGCTACCAAAAAAGGCAAAAAAAGAAAAGACGGTAGGTGAAAAAACAGAAAAAAAACACCACACCCCACCACAAAACACACACACACAAAACAAACACCCCAAAAAAACACACACACACACACACCACCAGTACCCTAAGTTCCCACATCTTACCCGCCGCTGTGCCTGTAGATCAATTCATAGCACCCTATTCTGCTCCCCAAAAAAAATGCTGACTGAGGGAAAGGGGGAGAACACAGAGAAAAAATAAAAAAAAATTGCCAAATCCTGCACTTTTTGTGAGCAAAGGGAAACCCCCGACACAGGGGACTGTTCCTGTCTATATATATTTAGGAATGTAAAAGAGGAAGCACAGGACCTGTATTGATTTTTGCCTCCCGTTCTTGTGTGTTGCAGGCGTCTTGAATGGAGGAAGCGCAACGACTCATAAGGAAAAGGAGAAATCAGGTGGGTGACATTATAAAAGGGTTTGAGGGCACGGGGAAAGATGAAATGGGGTTCACGCGAGCACACCGCACGCACAGACACAACACAAACACACACACGCACGCACATTCAACACAACACGCTTTATCTCCGTCTCTGTAGAGCGTATGTGTGTTGTATATATAGCCCTCCATATGAATCTATCCTTTGTCGCTGCAAGTACTTCTTTCAGAGACAGTGGTATACATGTATGTCTGCAGATAACCGTTCACACAATGGTGGACCAATCAGTCCAACACCAACACCGTCACAGGCTCTGTTCCCTCCGCCACAAAGACAGCAGCTACAGCTCTCTGACGACACGGAGGAGAGGTTGTACGTGCGCGAGACGATGAACCACTCACCCCCTCTCCGCCAGCTGCCCAGAAGACGACCAGCACTCAGAAGAGCGGAAGAGAAGACGGCCTACTCCCTCGTCAAGAAGTGGAGCGGGACTACTTCTCCAGCTGCAAGACGGGCTACCAGGAAGACGTTGGGGACTACACCCCATCCGTCCCCGTCTCCCCACTGTCACCCAACTTTAGCCATAACTACAACTTCAACACCTTGACCAGCGCACCCGTCCGGTAGGTTTTTGTTGGTTTTGTACAACGATTTTCACATTTTTGGTTTTGTACAGTAGCCAATAGCTTTTCTGGTCTATACGACAAACTAACATTCATACAAGTGTGCTGTTCTGTATTAACCCTTTGACTCCGCACTCTGTCCACCAGCATCCTGCGAAAAACAACCCTTTGACTCCCTCATCCTATCCACTGGCTTTCTGCAGGGAGCTGGTGGATACTGTGAGGGATTAGAAGGGTTAAGATTTTGCAGTTGGTGGATAGGGTGCGGGAGTTCAAAGGGTTCATATTAAAATTTTCCGTGGAGTCTAGTGTCAGATGTATCTTTGTGCATCCTAGAAAGGCACTAAAGCGAGAACATTGAAGATAAAGAGTGTAGGGGCCCTATGTGCTTTCTTTTAGAGTTGGGGAGACAGAATAATCAGAGGGCTTGCTTTTAGTGATAAGACTATATTTGTCGAGAAAAATTTACGTTAAGTGCTGCCCTTTGTTTGGATGTTTTACTAGTACTTTGAAAGGATGCTTTAGGCGAAAATGAAAATAGGGAAGAAAATCGGACAAGATGTAACTCAGTTTTTTTTTGGTGGTGATTGTACTTATATGAAACTGCTCCATTTTCAGGTTTGTTTTGATTTTATAGTTGTTTTGATTCTGGAGAGAAGTATAAGTTAGAAATTTAAGTATTGGTGTTCTGTCTGTTTCAGCCGGTACGGACTTGGCCCAACCTGTCTCTGTTGGTGGCCGAAAGCAGCAACCGCAAGTCCATGGGAAAAAGGGATGACAATCAAAACCCACGCCAGCAGGCCGCAGTGTCAGGACCCCCATCATTTCAACACCTACAACAGTAACTATCCCCCACATTCAACACATCCATCCCATCTCCCATGGATTCGACGACAGCTTAACGACAAGGTGCCGGAGAAGAAGGAGTGGAGCCAAAAATACCCCCCTTCCACCATTCCAAACCCCAGACGGGGTTTCCCTCTACCCCGGGGAGGGCGAGCGCCCGGTCAAGGTCACAGTAACGGATGTCACGTGCAATTACTTGGTGTTCACGTTCCTGGGAGAGTAGCACGGACGAGGGTTCTTCAAATCACCATGACATAAACCCCCCATTTTTCCCCAGGACTGTGTGAATGTTTCAAGTGAAATGGACGAGTTTCAAAACTGACTTTAACGTTGGTGCATTTGGTGACATTTGAAAAGGGGTGGTGCCACAATTTTGATGCTTTGGTAAACTTAAAAATGGCCGTGGGATGGATTTGCCCTTGTCTCGGCTTGGGTTGTACCAGAGCGTGTTATGATGTGTATAGGTTCTGAATCAGCTTTTTCTCTGGTTCAGCATGTCGAATTCTGAAGGATTTTGTAGGAGTGTGTTTGTTGAAGAATCACATTTTGAGGTTTTTAACGGAGTTGTTGAGGAACCACATTTTGAGATTTTGACAAGAGTTCATAAAAGCATCACATCTTGAGGTTTTTGACACCGTTGGATGAGGATTCCCATCTTGAAGCCCTCAAAGGGGTTTGTTGAGGAGTCCAGTCTTTTAAGTGAGGTGGAAATCTGCAGCATTCAGACGTGGGCTTATTGTTACTGTTCAGACTTGCCTTAGAGTTTGGAGGACTACCCGAGTGTTAATGAACGTTGAGTCGTTTTGTTTAAAGGGGCAGCCCTGGATTATGTACAGTTGGGACCGTTATTTTTGGGAACTTGGACGTGTACTCGTGGATTTTCCGGACAGCAGAACTCTAGTCATTGCGGGTGCTGCAGGAATTCTCCAGGAAATGCATACATGTATCATACACGGACTCCTTTTACATTATTTTTGAAAAGGTGGTCATTCGTGAACGGTTTAAGAGTGGGGATCAGACTATTTACGTGTCAGAAGGACTGTGAGTTACAGGTTTTCTTTCGTTTATTTTCTCATTCATTTATTGTATTGTGGATACATTCTTAATTGAAGGGGGGGAAAAGTGTGGATTGAATAATTATATCCTGTGAACTTTGTGAAATACTACGATTCTGGGATGATACTGTCGTCTACGGGATTTGTGGGATATAATTTCACCCTCTCTCTCTCTCTCCTTCTCTTTCCTTTGCCACTCCACCCAACCCCCTATTTGTCCTCATTCTTTGGTTTGATTATGAGACCAATAAAACATTACATGTGCTTTTAACTTCTTTTTTTTAATTTTAGTTTACATAAGTTTTGTTTAATGACAAACAGAAACACTGGAAAACAAAAAGTAAACATGACTGAAGGTTTGTGCTGATCCTTGTTGATAGTCGATGGCTGCTTTACAAAGCCCAAGAGTGGACGGATGGAACTTGTGATGGTGTTCCCCCATGTCAACACAAATGTATCGGTCATTTATTATCCATGTATACAGATTTTGTTGCGTATTCGTGTCTATGATGTGTGTGTTTTATGTTTAAATTTGTGGACGCCAGACTCAAAAAACAGAATTCCAGTCATTTGGTCATGGACATTGTGGTGACCAACTGTAACGGGTTGTTTAGTTTAAGGTAACATAAATGATGGCCATTGCTTTTTCATAAACTCGTGGGATTAACTATACAGTCAGGTTTGCCGCCTTTCAAACGAGGGATGCGTGTGTGTTTTTGATTCACAAACAAATGTGAATGAAGCTGAGTTTTTTAAACAAGGAAAACCCAGAGACAACTTTACACAGAACATCATTATTCCAGTTATGTTACCATTTCTTTGCAGTGTTGAAGTTAATGGCACCTTCCTTTTGAAACTGAAACATAGCATTGTCTTCAGAAAATTAAATACGGGACATGTCTTCAGAAAAAAAATTTTTTTTAACATGTACATTTTTAATTACTAGCTTTTGTTGGATTATAGGTACTGCTTTTGGGGTGTTTTGTAGAGCTTGGAGATTGTTCAAGGGGATTCATCGCACTCAGATAGTTCCGTATTTTGCTCTATCCAGTCCATGCGTTGGCAAGGTCCTGAAATCAAGTGGGTGGGGGGTGGGAGAGAGACAGGACCTATGACACACCAAGTTGACACCACCAGTATGACTGGAGCTACGATGGCCCAAACAAAAAAAGGAAGATGTCTATGTTGCAGGCTGGGACTGTACCTTGAGATAACAGATTACGAGTCCATGGTTCTAATTCAAGACAGAGAGACACGGGTACTCAAGTTGCGGTGATTTACTGTTTTGTGATTGGGTTTTTGGACGTTTGAATCGTTTTCAGTTTTCAAAATTTGATGTTGATAACTGTATTAGTATGTTGCGCGGGGCCCCAGATCGTTTCAAGCTCCTAAAAGCTTTCTGAATGTTTAAACTGTTTCGGGTTTTATGTATGTTCACACTAAATCACTCAATTTAAAATTTTAAACCCTATGACCCCCTTACCTATCCATCACCTGCAAAAAATTTTAACCCTTTGACTCTCTAACCCTATCCACCAGCTTCCTGCAGGAATCTGGTGGACAGGGTAAGGGAGTCAAAGGAGTAAATGTTTGCTTTGCTATCACTGATGACAGTGCAGGATGCGGGTGGACAGGGCGAGGGAGTCAAAGGATTTTAATGCCCCTAGGAGATCAGGTAGTGTTGTGCGCCCCGGCCAAGACTGTCCAAGTGTCGCCCATTTTGATAAAATCAAAATCTTTGAAAGAAAGAAGGTTGTTTGCATTTTTTCTGCACATTTAAAATCAAATTTTGTATCAGAAAAGAGCTCGTTAGTCTGCCTTGTTTATTTTTAGCCTTCAGTTGGAGGCCCTTTGCATACAGTTGTGAAACTTTATTGCTGTTGACCAGATAATGTTAGGTGTACAACGCTTACAGCTTTACAGACAAATTGCTCGTGTCAACTCCAATGAATTAATTCATGCATGAACCGAAGCTTTATAAGTGTACAAGTAAATGTGCTGCGTAAACATGTATTAACACTGCACAAGGATTTACATGATGTGAGGAAAAACTCAGGGAATTTATTTGCAGTTTAAAAGTGTGTGCACGCGCGCGCGCGCACACACACACACACACACACACATGCATACATTCATCCAGTTAAGAAAATGTTTATAGTTGAGCATGTTATACCCTTTTTCAGCAATCTGTATTGAAACTGACTTGACGCTGTTTTCATAGTACTTAGATGGTTCTTTACGGGGTTGTTTTTTAAAGGTCATTGATACATGTTTGACCATGTGTGTACACTGTTCGGGATGCTGATCGTTGTTTATTTACTGTGTATGATATACACACGTGCTCACTGTCACGTCAGGGCAAGTAGACGTTGATAGTATACTGATCATGTAGTACACTGTACAGTACGGGATGCTGATCACTGTCAACGACTGTGTATGGGCTGTGCTACACACATGCACACTGCCACAACGTCAAGTAGACGGCACTGTTGGTGCACGAGTTGCTATACAGTGGAATGTCGCAATTGTGTCTTGTGGCTTTGATCTCTGGCACTGGACTACTATAAAATTACACATGTTGACTGTGGTTTGTGTTTGCAATTCGTGAAGGTCAACACTGTGTTTTGTGTTGTGTAGTTTTTTTTTTGTCATGTAGCTTTTGGTTTCTTTCGGTCAAGTGTGTGTCTTCTGTCGAGACTGTTTAAAACTTTGGTGGACCTTTGGCTTATTTAACGTTTGTTTCAATACGTTCGTCTTTTTGAGGGGTACAACTTGCGGTTTTTATAACCATCCTTGCCAGCAGTATATTTTATATCTCTGTAGTGGCGAAGAAAGAAAGAAACAGGAAGAAAAAAAGAAACTAAGTTGTTCTTTGCACCAGGAGAGAGGTTTGGAGGTCGGTGGGGGGGAAAAAACTCATTCAGATCAATGTCTGTGTGTTTGTACAAGATTGAAAACCGTGTCAGAGCGGTTAGTTGTAAGTTTGTGGATCACGTGTCTTGATCGGGTTTGGGACCACAGGTGTTGTGTGTAACAAGAAATCGCAAGCGCGTGGACTTGGGTCAGATGGGCATGGTCTATCGTTTGGATCACCAAAACTGAAAAAGGAAAAGTGGCGACATTCATTTTCCTGGGGTGATCAGACACTGAGACAATATATAGATGACGAACGAAGGATGAAGAACGACTGAAGAATGTTAGTAGCCTTTCATAGTAAAGATTTTACGATTGTTTTTCAACAGGATTTAAGCAAATTTTTGATCAAGATTTTGATACAAAATGGGTGGTGGTGGGGGTTTGGGGTTAGCTGAACCCGTATGACCAAGGTGAATTGGTCATTTTACCCTTTGATTCCGCACCCTTTTTGCCAACTGGGAAAAGCTTTTGCCTTTGATTCCTTCACCCTATCCGCCAGCTTCCTGCAGGAAGCTAGCGGATTAGGGCGAGAGAATCCAAAGGGTTAAGTTTTTGCTTTGCTGGCGTGGCTGGCAATGTAAGATGTGATGGACAGGGTGCGAGAGTCAAAGGGTTTGGTCTTTGACAGATTGCGTCAAATGGCTCAGAGAAAAAATGGAATGCTGGTATGGTTGATCATTCACCCCCATTTCGCAACGTTAAGCAGGTCGGCTTCAAAACGTACTTTTGATTTATATTCATCATTGCCATTTAAGCTGGAGTCACTATCGATTTTGATGATCTCTGTATGATATGAATGAATTGCAACATATCGACAAAACGTTCTGTCAGTGTTTTGAGTAATCTCCTTTACATTGCATAGTCAATTGAAAATGCATTAAAGTGGAGAATAACATCACCACCACCCCACCCCCTGAGCTGAACATTATGACTGAAAATTTCGGGGAAGAGAAATGGGTTAAGAGACTAATTATATTAAGGGGAAAAAACTCTTTGTTTATGAATTGTAGCAGAAATTGAAATGTCACAAGGTTAACGTGGTTCGTCAACTCATTCCCGGTTACAAAAGAATCGGTTTTTTCAACATCAAAAAAGGACACGATTCCAATATAACCAGTCTGTATTGTTGTGGGAAACAGTTTTAAAATGTGGAGGATATCTATTTTCAGCTTACTTTGTTCTCACTTTACTTTTTAACGATTCTATGCTTTTCTACTGCTTCGTTCTCGTTCGCTGTTTACCATATTAGGGCTGTAAACTGCCGATTAGATGCAGAGTATTGTGTGTGGCCTTGTGGTTACAGAACATTCGTGGGACCCGAGAAAATGGGATCGAATCATGGATCAAACAGATTTTTCTGTTCCCCCTGCCATCCTACCCCATCCCACTTGATTTCAAGTGGTTGTCTAGTTGCTAATTTGTTTTTTGTTGAGACGATAAGGTCCTTGTCAAACGCACTTGCGCAGGGTATAAAGATCCACTGCAACAAAGGAGTTGTCCCTAGCGAAATTTCTGTTTTTTATTCTTTCTAAAAATCACTTTAAAAGAGAGAGAGATCTATACAGTGTGGAGGAAAAAATGTTTTTAAATGGGTGGCCCGGCTACGCTGCGGCGACAAGTTTTTCCCAGGTAGAATAGCGGGACATTTTAGTGGTAATAGCACAGAGGAAAACAAAGGGCAGTTTTAAAAAAAAAAAAGGGGGGGGGGGGGGGCAGAGTGCATTTCCCGTTTACTGTCCACTGCATCAAAATTACGTCTTGACTTTTCAAAACATGTCAATGAAGTAATTAAAACGGCTAAAATTAATCTTGGGAACTGTTTGGTTGTTTTAACCGTAGCTCTATATATTTGCATGTATATATTCTGCATTTCATCCTTACCTCTTTTCTTCTGTTCTACGTTCATTTTAGAGTTCAGTTTCGAGCGGATTTTCAATCACTTTATCATTTTTCAGGCAATTCTTGAAAAGGTTTAATTTATATAGACAGATAGGTAATGGTTTCCTTCCGGAATGTGACATTTGATTTCAGCAGTCTCATGAATATCTCATTTTGGAAGCTGCTAAAAAGGGTCCCCTATGGAGCATTTGGTCTCAAATCTCCCGGTAGGCTCTTTACTATCAAGGAGTGCAGATCTGTTTGCATTCTCTCTATAGTTTGACTTAGTTTTTCTCTTGTCTCTGTGAAGTTTAGTGAGCTAGGTCACGGTTATGTAATTTGCTACGGTTTTCTTCTGCTTTTCAGTTCCAGTACATAAGTGCGGGGTTACGTAGCAGAAACAAAACAGGGCAATCACACCAGTTGGTCGGAAAACCATGAATATGATATCTGGATAATTAGGCAAACTTCGCACAACGACCAATCGTGAGTGGTCAGACCCTCCTTTTCCGCCCCATCCTTCCTCGCTCCTTTTGCCGCTGCCAAAAATTCAGTTTAACATGACCGGTGCCTTACTTTTGCTGTTGACCTATTTCTTTTTTCAAGCAGGCCGCCATCACTCAGCAGCAGATCGTTTTCTTCACATTTACTGGATCGTTTTTTTTTTTTTTTTTTTTTTTTTTTTTTTTTTTTAAACCACTAATCGTTTCCATTTTGCTTGATCAGGCCTCACTGTATCCTTTTTATTTTAATCATTTATCGGATTATTGTGCCAGTAGGCCGAAAACATTACTTTGTCAAAATCTGACCGGTTGCATATGTACACTTTTTTTGCATGTAGGTTTTTTTTCTGTGTATTATTTATCTGGGATAAGGAAAAAGTTAAAGGAAGATGGCATCACAAAATTTACGTGATGTTTGATATAACATGTATCTATTGCACTATATGAAATTAATGATGATAACCATATCTACAAACAACAGATTATCTTTAGGGTAAGAAAGGGGAGTGGGGTCTTTATTTTTATTTGATTTGTGCATATATTTACGAATATATTTAAATAGCGGTATTAAAATACTAGATTTTTTTTACTGTGTTAATGTTCGTCAAAAATTTATAGCAACGCTTAGGGTTTTCATTTTGTAGATTGCAAAGATATGCGGGTTTTTTTTTTTCATAATGGTTTTTTTTTGTTTAGTTTACTTTGTTTGTGCCTAACTTCATTCCATTTTTTTGTTCTGCTTTATTACACGTCAGTATTGCTGCGTGGTTTCTGGAAAAAACTTCTTCAAGCAAAAGAATGTTTTATATAAATCCAGATATTGTTGAAAAGGTGTCCATCTGGACTGCCCATAATTGGGGGGGAAAGAGGGGAGGCAGGAGCTGAAGTAGTATCACTGTTAAAAAAAAAAAGGAGTTAATAGTCTAGAATCAACACGTGCGCCGTCCCCCTCTCCCTTTGTTCTGTATTAAGACTGCATGTTAACGTTTTGGGCAGGATTGACAAAATTTGGTTTGGTAGGTTTGACCAAAATTTGGTTATTTTCTAGAATAGTATCTGCTCGAAAATTGGCTGCGACCTTCACTTCTGCATGTAGTTATTTATGGGATTTCATGTGTTATATTGTATCGTGATGCACAAGACTTTATCTTAATCTCATGCAAATGGAAAACGTTTTATTGTAAATAAACTGCTCGCATGTTTCCCGGTCATTCGGTTTTACAGCCACTGATATTGCCTTTTGTGTATTTTGCTGTGGAGCCTGTTGGCTGGTCATGTCCTTAAACATGTACACTTCCAGCTGTTCAATAAACCGGTCATTTTTTTTCTGACAGATTTTTTTTCTCTTGCAGTCGTCTTACATTTGAATCAGATGATCGATAATTGATATCGAACCCTGATGTCTATTCCGCTGTGCTTCCTTTGTGATGGTATGTTGACGCGCCAGAATCAAGGATCTCGTGTTCTGGACAGGTCCGCAAGACGAAAAGTTACTAGAATCGTTTGGGACATATACGGATCTGGATCTTTTTATAAAGTCTAGAAAAATGCATGTTTAATTCTTTACATGATTTTAGCTCATTGTCAAGGCGTACTGGTCATGGAAGGGAGAAAAGAAAATACAACGAAACGTTCTTTTCAGATGTCCCATACTGACAGTTTCTGGTTCTGCGTTAAAGCCTTCACTTCGTGAAGTTCATCTGCCCAGTTTTTGTTTCGTCAAGGCGTCTTGGCCCTGCGCAGAAGTTGTAGATTATGCGCATAAATAATGCGCAGTACCGCGTGTCCCACGCGACAAAGTAGCAAATCAATTAAACATGGCAGATCATACCAAAGCTTCATTTATTTATGCATTTAAAATAAGGTACGCGTTATTGTCCAGAGCCACCAAAAAAAAAAAAAAAAAAAAAAAAAAAATCGTAAGTGGTGCGTCGTTATGCTAAACTGACAGATCATTAGTATGGCATGATCCTCTTGAATATTCTTTACCTATCTGCTGTGGTTTTAGACGACGATGTGGGTTTTTGATTAAATCTCCCTCAGACTCAACAAACTTTTAAAATGCGGGAAGATTGTTGAAAACGAGTTGTTAAGCCTCTCACTCTACCCACCAGAAACCATATTGGATGAGGGAGGGAAAGGGTTACACCAGTTATTTGCCACGCCTTGCTCACATAAGGAAGCGTGTTCAGTTGGTCGATCTTAATCATGACTAGCTCTTCCGAAATTTATTGTTGCTTGATTTGCCTTAAATACAACAATAAATGGTCAGCTCTAGAAAAGTAACATGGAATTTATCTGAATCGTTGTGAAGGAGGGCTGATGGTTCACGGAGTTGCCTCATATGTTTGTTTAATCATGTCTACGGCACTTCTGACTCCGTCAATGGCTCTAGAAACATATGCTTGTATTGGAATTGTTACTGTGTATTACGTATTTTCTATGTACATGCGTACATGTTCCAGTCTTTCCCTCAAGGCATCGTGTATATTTTTGCCTGTGTTGGAATCGATTTGTGTTTCCGTCTTCTGGAATCGAAATAAAAAATTTTTGAAGAGATCTTTTGTGTAGTTTACTTTCTCCTTGGTGTGTCTCTGTCTTTCTCCGGTACAGTTGCTATGTATGCTTGCGGGGGTGTACAATATGTAGCGTGTGTGTGTGTGTGTGTGTGTGTGTGTGTGTGTGTGTGTGTGTGTGTGTGTGTGCTTAACAGCTATAAATTTAAAGGTTCTTGCGAACAAAATAATTAAACCTGACCTTGAGACATTCCACGAAAACGTTATCCTCTCTTTCTCTTCCTTTCACTCACACACACAAATACGAAGTTCTCTCTCTTTCTCTCTCTCTCTCCTCTCTCTTCTCACACACACACACACACAACACACCACACACACACACACACACACACACACACACACACACAAACAAAACACAAAGAGAAAGGAGAGGGAGAGAAACCTAAAAATTTTAACACACAAAGATACATTCATTCCGTAAACAGAATGACAAAACTCAACAGGGCCCATGGACAAGAGAGTAAAGCAGGAAATGGGTGGAGACAGATAACAAAGAACAACAACAACAACAGGATGTTATGTTCGTTTCAAAATGTGTTTTAATGTTGTGTGAAAGACGAACAAAGAAACAAAACAAGGGCCCTTACATACTGTACGGGTGAAGGCTATTCATTTCTCCGAATGTCCAGGATTTAATATGGTAATAATACTCCACGCGCTTTACAGACCAATTAGAACCCCTTTCGTCTGCGTTTCTTCGAACAAACCTTCCTTTCGCCCTACCGATTTTTTTTTTTTTAAAAATTGGGCTGACTCCATATTATTAACTGGAGAAAAAGAAAGCAAAAATGTTGTGAACAAGATTGTTCACCTTTTGATACGTGGATCTTTATATTTCTTTGATCAAGACTAAACTGTTGAGGAGTGTAAGAAAACATAAGACCACATGGTCAAAGAGGGGGCCTAAACTCGTCAGGTTTTTATGAAGGCTCTGAACAGGGAAAACCCTCGAGAACATTTGGCAATATTAAAATCTGTTTTCATGTTGTGACCAGTCTACCAGTAATGATTTCGTTCAACAAGTTTTGTTTCAACCGCAACTTCTTCAATGTGACAGTGACCTTGAGAAGTACAAAATCTGGATTTCGTTGTAGTAACTTTTGCATAAAAAAAAAGGATTTGTTAGAATGGTTTGACATCTTGTTGACCCGATGCCAAAATCGTACGATTGAGAAGTTACCCGTTCATCATTAATTATTGTTACAGACTCCAAAGATGTCCCCTTCACCCGGTGGCAAGACAGGACGTGTGGCCCACAGACACCCCCGCTGACAACCAAACTCTATGGCTGCGACAGGAGCTGGAAAAGACGGCTGCATTCAACGCCCGGACTCAGATGATTGTGTAGCAGCGTACGCCAAGAAGAAGAAGAAGACAGACCTTGAGTTTTAAACAATGTTCCGTGCACCGAAATTGTCGATCTGCTTGTGTTTGGGAATTGTGTGTGTTTGTTTTGTGTTGCGCGGGGTTGTGTTGTATGTTGTGTGTGTATGATGGGTCCGTGCGTGCGTGCGTGTGTGTGTTGTATGTGCGCTCTTTCGATATTACACGTGCATGAATGCACGCATGCGTTTTTACATTTCATGATTTTGATACGTGCACGCGCGCGCGTGTGTGTGGTTAGAAACAGAAGGGAAGTATACACGTAAATGTATACTCTTATGTATGTACGTAACCTTGTTCGTGCAAAACAATGTGCGTGCAAACAAAGTGCAGCAGATTCTTTAAACAGTGTATACAAGTAATAAAATACAATATTAGCGAACATGAAACGTGCCTCACCAAACCAAACAACAACAACAACAAACAAAAAATCAAAAGAAAATCTCTTTAAACAGAAGTTCGTCCAGTTTAAAAAGGACCCCGCTGCTCCCCGGTCGGGTTTTTTTTTAATTTTCTTTTCTTTTTTTTTTTTTTTTTATTAACTTTTTTGACCCCCCGATCCTACCACCAATTGCAAAAATTTGAACCCTTTAAACGCTCCCCAGTCCCCCCAGTCCGCAGGGAGTGGTGGATAGGGTGGGGGTATAAAAAAGGTAAAGGGTTTTTACTTTGTTGCATGATTGGCAATGCGGTGCTGGTGGACAGTGCAGGAGTCGAAGGGTTAATTAAAGGTTGTCCACTTCCCCCCTCCCTGTTTCTTCCAAAATTTCCCAGCACGGTCTTTTTATCCATTAACAGCTGGGTGTATAAAAAAACAAAACGCACGAAGTGTTGTAAACCGGGTCAAACCGAGCAGAAAAGGGGAAAGACAGAAAGTTAGCTGTACGTTAACGACCCACTTTTAAAACCCCCGACCTCTCAAATTAGCTCTCGCTTAAGACCAGCTCAATCCACAGCCTTTCAAATTAGCTTACGTTTCGATCGCTTAAACCCCGCCCTTTAAATTATCTACATTTAAACAATCCGCTTAATTAACCCCCACAGCCTTTCAAATTGCTTACAGTTAACGATCCGGTTAAACCCGACAGACCTTCAAATTTGGGCTCTACGTTTCGATCCGGTTTTAAAACCCCATGACCTCTCAAATTAAACAAAGTACTAATTGTCTGTAAACATTAAACCAAGTTTTTAGGTACGGTTTTAGGTTGATTTTACGCAGGGGCATGTTTCCCATCGTCCGTTTTCCCCCACTTATAGCAGCAGTTTAAAAATGTTTTGTGTTCATACTTGTAGGAAACCTGATAGCTGACAAAAAAAACTTGATCTTGATGAAAAAAAAAAAAAAACAAAAAAACAAACAAAAAAAAAAGACCTAGGCTAACACCTTCGGTAGAGATGAAATCTTCTTTTCATTTTTCAATTCGGGAAAGATCCTGACTTCATAGTCTGTCTTGGTCTCCCACATTCCCAGACAGCAGGGAAGACATTTTCCCCGGCTGAACTCTTCGGACAACAAGAGGCCTTGAAGGGGCCAACCCGAAGATGTCCCGGTTTAAGATTTATACTTAAACGGTCCCAAAAAAACCAAGCAGAAGGAACAGAGGTGGGAGGTTAGCTTTCCATACCCCTCATCAGTACAAAAAAGTGGAATAACTTTTCCAAAAAAAGAAAAAACTTCCCCTACCAGCATGGTTGGTTCTTTTGATAGGTAGGGGGCTCAAAAGAAAGACATTTCGAGTTCAATCAATTTTGCATTAAAAAAACTGGGCCTGTTTCCATCATTGGTGGTGTTAGTTTAGTGTTAAAGGTCCCTCTCCCCCCTCCCTTTTTCAAGACCCGCCAGTGCTTTTGTTTTGCGAATCAGGAAGTCTGCCCGATAACTGCTGGGGAGGGTTTTGGGCCCGGAGGGGCTTATGGATCGGTTTTGAGTGCGGCGAACCCTGTTGAACAAAATTCCAACCTCAATAGGCAGCACTGTCGGACAGAAGAGGAGCAGGCCCCCGAATCCAAAAAACCTTTCTCGGGGGAAAAAGCAGCAAAACCAAAATGAACCCTACCCGAGCTGTTTTTTTGCATCCTGCATTACGTCAGAATGTGGCGGTGAAGAAAGCGGCTTTTTTGAATAAACAAACTTCCACACAAGGAACCCTTTGCAGAAAATATACGAATCGTTTGGTCCCGAAAAATTCCAAAAAGCCCTACTCACCGAAGACATTAAGGAATATGGCATATGTCCCTAAAAAGACGATAGAGATCGTTGGGAAAAGTACCCGAAGAGGCAAACTCATTATGCAGGACTGCCCCTTTACTGTATGAAGGGGAAAACGCAAGAGAAGATACCCCGGAACATCTGGGGGACGAACAGTGAAAGAGAAAAAAACTTTGGGGGGTCCCCTTTGAGGTTTTAAACCAGGCAGAAACAGTGGAAGATCTTCGTTGCTGTCTTAACACCCCTTGGCAAAGTGAACAAAAAAGTGGCTACTAAAGCAAATAAATTACTTGTTTTGACAGGTTAAGGAATTGTGGATAAATTCTGGGCAGATCTGGGGGAAGCCCATTGGGAATTGTCCGAGTGCGATGAATCCGTCATGAGTAAACTCCGAAAATCATACTTCTCGTGAAATGTTTATTGGGCCCGTTTTATTGGTTTATCCGAAAAAGATTGATAATATTTTTTTTGATGACGCAAACCTTGGACAGAGGAAATATATAAAAAACGATAAAATTTAAATAACTTGATGGGTTTTGCGAACCCTTTCCCCCTCTCTACCCCAAGGAAAATTGCATTGTTCATATCGAAAAGAACGACCGCGTTTTTTTTTACGATTTTTTACCCCCAAAAAATTGAAGGAAACGAAAAAGAGACAAAGAAGAAAAAGGGAGGAGGAAGCACGGCTCGCGCACCGGGCACGCAAAGAGAGGGAAAGAGAAAGGAGGAAAAAGAGAGGAGGGGAGAAGGAGAGGGAGAAAAGAAAAAAGAGGGAGAGAGAGAGAGAGAGGAAGAAAGGGGGAAAAGAGGGGGGAGAAGAGAGAGAGAGAGAGAGAGAGAGGAGAGCAAAGGCCAAAAAGTATGCGATCTCCCCCTTTTTCAATTTCAGTACCCCCACACCCCACCCCCTCTTCTCTCTTCACCACTCATGCACACCACTAAA
>JAPXFY010005206.1:5000-15604 GCA_030674185.1 Monoplex corrugatus | reverse complement strand
CCTGGCTTTCAAGCCCCCTCATGGTTTGTTTTTTGTCTTTAGAGTATTATGTTTACTGCTGTATGATAAGGAAAAATATGTATGAGTAAAGTTGACAGGATGTTGCGTTCTTTTTTGTAAATATCAGGGAAAATTCTTCATAATTGTAAATCTTTGTGTCTACGACCGACCTGATAAAAGTCTGTCCCCCAGTCTGCATGTAGTTGTCTGACCCAAAATATTATATGTATGTATATCTTTATTTTTATTTTTTTTTTATTTATATAATATATGTTTACATATCTGTTTTTTGATAGATAGTACATAGATTATGATACTGAACATAGATGATATGTGGATAGTTTAATACATAGATAAAAAGATGGGTTAATTGATAGATAGACTATAGTACATGATAGATATACAGATAGTTAAAAACAGATAGATTATTTTCTTTCATTAGGGGTGAAAATTTGCAAGCAAAAAGTACAGTATATAATGGCATGTGTGGCATGTATCATAGGCCGAGTTTTCCGGTTCAGAGAACATTTTCAAAAAAATTTAAAAACTTAGATTCAGTTACGTTGCTAGGGGGGTTCCCTGCCATGCATACAAACTGTACCAGGAGTTGTTCTGAATGCACCAAGACATAGGTGCAACCCTTGATAGTGAATGGGATCCAGTGCCTTTACGTACGACGCTCTCACAGACCCATATACTACGCAGCCATAGTCCAGTTTAGAGCGAATTAAAGCTCTGTGCAGGTGTAGTAGCGTTTTCTTGTCGGCACTCTAGTCTGTATGAGCTACAACTCGAAGAATATTCAGAGCTTTCAGGCACGTTTTCAGATGTTGGATATGACTCAGAAAGTTCAACTTTTCATCAGTAATCAAGCCAAGAAATGTAGCTTCTTTTACAGCTGAAATGATGGGCCTTTCTCAGACGAATTTCTGGAGCAGCAAAGAATTTTCGCAGGTTACCAGTCGCCGTGGTGTAGTGGTTAACGCAACGGACTACCGACTGGAAGGTTGTGGGTTCGAATCCCCATCAGTACTTTCAAAAATCATTGTGGGGTTTTTCGGCTCTAACCGGCTCCTACCCAGAGTTGGGTGTGCTATGGGCTCATTGGGAAGACTGGAACCACACAGTCGAGTCTCATCCCCTTGGCGGATGCGTCATTGAGGGTGTTGCTCAGATCTTCTGACCAACACCACAGGTGTCTGTATCTCTCGGGCCTGATTGACGCCAGGCTATATTATGATAGTAAGCATAGAGTACAGCCCTGTCACACAGTCTCAATCCTAGATGGAACTCCATAGCATCATGATTGTCATCCACATCGACATCATTATCATCGCATAATAAAAACTGTTTCAGCTTCTGTGGCCATTTAAATTGGCGTAGAAGATGGGATGAAAAAAATAGGTGAGCACAAAGTAACCTCCCTGAGTGCGATGGTCTTCAAAAAAAACAAAAAACAAAAAAATCGCAGGTTATGAAAGTGAACACACTGTGTTTTGGTTGTGGAAAAAGTAAAGCGGTTTGTCTTTGCCCACTGCTGGATCATGTTTACACACAGATGCAGCCGCCGCTCAACGCCTGCATAGAAGTTTCCACTTGCATAAACTGCAAAGTTGTCCACAAACAGGGAACAGTCCGAGGCCTGCAGTACTGACTTGACTATGTTGTTGATCTTGATACTGAACAGCGCAGGAGAGAGGAGAGGGTAGACAATAGAGGGGCCACTCTCTATCTGGCCTTAATAGCGAACGTGAAGCCAGCGGCGGGACGGTTGCCGCGAGCGCGCGAGTAGCCACTCCCTTCTTTCCTGAGATAACAAACCAGGCTGTGTGTCAGATGATGAAATGTGTTGTAGGTCTCTTGTGCCAGGCTACTATACTAAAACTGACACTGGGCATGCGCTTCTTGTAATATCTGCAATACATATGTTGCAACTAACAAGGCCAACTTCTGATTATTGTTTCAACTCTCACCCCACCTCAATCCCCAGAGAGAGAGAGAGAGAGAGGAGAGAGAGAGAGAGAGAGAGAGAGAGAGAGAGAGAGAGAGAGAGAGAGAGAGAGAGAGATTTTCTGAGATCAGCATAGTTTTGTTTGTTGTTTTACAGTATGTATTGGCTGATTGGTTGAAGACAGCAGGTCAAAGGCTCTTAATTTACATAAAACAAGCCAGCAAAAACCACACACACACTCCTCTGTCATTACCTTTCTCTACACACACCAAAACAAAATCATACAGTTCCTTGAAAAAGCACATTTGTACATATGTTCAATAATATATATGTCCTACACATGCTGAAGCTTCAGCATCTTTCTGTTTTGTCTCCTGAAGCTGCTGTGAATTTCCTGTTGTTGTCTTTTATGGTGAATTGGAGCCTGATATTAAGGAACAAATTCACAACAAATGGCACTTGTCCATACTTTATACTGTAAAATCTGTTTAATACATAATAACCCCCAGTTCTCTCTCTGTCTGCCCATCTGTCTGTGCCTCCCCCCCCCCTCTCTCTCTCCCTCTCTCTTCAACGTGTGCGTGTACTTGTATATTTTTGTGCTTTTGTGCTTTTGTATTCGAGAATTGTGTGCGAATATGAATGCGCGTGCACACGTGCGTTGTGTGTGCGTGTGTGGTGTGTGTGTGTGTGTGTGTGTGTGTGTGTGTGTGTGTGTGTGTGTGTGTGTTGTTGTGTGCACATGTGTTCGCGCGTGGGCGTTTTGTGTGTGTACACGCAAGACTATAAGTTTCATGCTGTGTTTCTAGTTTTCACTAAATTGCAGTATAGACGTATTGCTATTATTTCAGTTACAATTAGTGTTATATCTGTGCTATACTCCCTCTCTGGGCAGGGCCAGATAAAAATGTACAATATATGTTTCTCTAGTACTCAGATGATAAGGATTCATTCATCATTCATTCATTCATTCATTCATTCATTCATTCATTCATTCATCCAATCATTATCTTTCTCATCCCTCTCTTTCCCCCCTCCCTCTTGCCCCATTTCACTTTGGCAAGTTCATTAGAACATCCAACTAGAAATCTGAATTATTCTTTGCATAATTATAAATTTCAGTTACAATTGTTATCACAAATAATCAACGTGTACATAGAGTACATTTATCTTTCTTTATCCAGCAGAAATAAAACAACTGACATCCTTTCTTTCAAGAAGTATGGCAGTTAATTGCAGCCTACCACTGCCTCGGCTCCCCGTGTTGCTGCCTGCTTTACAGTCAGGGAAGGAGGCAGTGGCCGTTTGGAATGCGGCATCTCTTGGCTTCACTTTTCAGGAAGAGTGGGCGCTCTTACCGTAGGCAGTATTCTCTTTTGTTACACGCATAGGGTACCACTGACTGCTGGTACGTTCCAACACTGACCTAGAAAGATAAACACCTGATTCTGTTCCCTGCCACACAGTTCTATCCAACCTTAGCAGCTTTTGCGGTAGAGTGCTATGGCTGAAATGAAGGGTTAAGTGGCTGCTGATAGATGTTCAGCAGCTCAGTGGTCTCCTCTGGCAAGACAGCTGGGCTGTGTACTAACACTCAGAAGGAGGTTAACTTATGACCCTGACATGTTAGAGGTAGCCTTGCCAGTAGAGACCAATGTGCAAAGTTCACATACACCAGTCAAAACATACGTGTGTGTGTGTGTGGGGGGGGGGGGGGGGTTGTAGGATTAAAGCGGCATCTGAGATGCAGAAGTGTCAGGACAGTATTTAAGTTTGAAACCTATCGTCCCCAACCCTGAATGTCTCCATATCCAGAATTGGCTTAAATCTCTTTTTCTTAAAGTCCCCTAGCTTTCTTAGGTTAATTTCCACTGTGAGTCATCAAGCAGACCCATTCAAGGATGTGTTTCTGTAGATTTTAGTATTTAATTAAAGCACAACTGGTGAAGCATGATAATTGTTTTCTTTCTTTGCCAAAGGTGTCCTATGTGCCGGGAAAATCTAAAGCACAGCACTTTCTCTCCACCTTCTGAGACATCCAGACTGACTCAACTTGGAAACCGTCAACTGTACACTAGCAACGATAAGGTTTTATTTTGCTTTGTTTTTACTTTGATTGATAATTATGATTGGAAACCAATATCTTATTATTTTGATTTGCATCCAGTTTTGTCAAATTTTCCTTTAAATATTCATTAATGTTTCAGCTAAACGATCGTGTGAAAATGACTGTTTCTGATACTTTTAGTGCAATGGTCAATCGCAGTGTTCATAAAATCTTTTGATTACGATTGATTATTGAAAGTGGAAGGTTGCATACATGCAACAAAATTCCTGCTTGTTTAGTTGAAGGCAGTATCTTTAGAATTAATATTTCTGTGTCTACTGATGGTGTCCAGGGCATGATAAAGTCCAGGTGCCGTTAAGGCAAGTGTTTCTATGAAGTCAGAATGCAATCGATTTCGCAGCTTCTGTTTTTGTTCTGTTCTGGGGATACGTAGAAACAAATCTTCCATTGTGTGAATATAATAATATGTGCTCATATTGACATATTAAGACCCATTTGTGTGCGGGTGGATGTGCGCGCAGACTGTTGAAATGATGTAATCAGAGCAAAACACTTAAGCATTACGCTATACACAAGATTTACTTTTACGATTACACATATGACTGACTCATAACATCAGAGATTAGCTTAAGATCAGCAAAAGTGCAGCTGCACAATATGTGCCGTTTATTGCATTGTATTGTATTGTGCTGCGTTGAATTGTGTATTCATTATATTGTATTGAATTGTGTTATATTACATTGTATTGTATTGCCTGATTTTGGGATCACTGCAGATCACAGAACTGATTATCATGGATCGCCCTCCAGCTGAGCCAGATCCCACAGTATCATCCAAAACGTACAGGAAAACATTCAACAGTCTACAATCTCTCTTTTCATGTCCCCAAAAAGGACCAGTGTGCAAATTGCACTGCACCTGCTATTAAGAGAAAGCAGAACACGCTGTCCACTGCTGAGGAGGCATCTCATAAAGAACACCTTGCAAGAGCACAGACTTCCAGACCGCAAAAAGCAGCTGACAAGGAGGCTTCCAAGAAAGACCCATCATTACATATGATAACAGTTGACATGCAGGCAGTTTTACAATCTCCATGCGGCCATGTAAGTCAGGTGTATTATAAGAGAAGACTTTGTGACTATAACGTTGCTGTGTACTCTCTGTCAGATGGCAGAGCAACATGCTATACATGGGACAGAACTGAAGGCAAAAGGGGTTCCGATTTATTTTCAATTCATTTTTTATTTCCTGTATACAGTTCTTTGTCTATCACTGGATTTGATAAGTTATGCAAGACAAAAACGCAACAAAACAGATGTTTTCAGTTTTTCAGTGGAACATTCGTTCATTGAATATTAATCGTTCTCATCTCCAGCAATATTTATTCATAAACAGGCATCACGTTGTTGCTTTACAGTCATCAAATGACGAAATTTAAATCGCCCAAATTAGAAGACTATTACTGTCGTCCTGTGACACACATCAGTGTTAATAACTCAAAGATATATGCAATCATTTATATACGTAAAGATGTAGATTATACAATCATTCCGCCTCCTGTGCCAAAAGACTCTGACGATGTTAAATGTGTGGCTGTGAAAGTGAAAATTAACTCTGTGTCAACTATAATTATCATGTCTGTGTATCATTCCCAGTGACTGGCTACAGACTTTAAAAATAATGAAAAATGGTTGATCATGGGGGATTGTAATGCCCATCCTCCATTGTGGGACAAGGACTGCCAATATATATCAAATAATCGTTTCGTTGATATCATTGAGTTAGGTTCAATATTGTTAAATGACAGTCCAATAATAGAATTCCAGATAATCCTATACATAAGGCTTCTATCATTAGCTTAACTATATTATAACCTGACCTTCTTATTACTTGTGTCTAGGACGTTACATCCCCCCCCCCCCTTGAAAATGATCGCCTGCCAATTGTCAGTTACAAATGAACCAGTTGATAATGTACCAGAATAAGAGGAGTAATACCTAGATATATGAACTTCTAAACAAGACAGGGGCTATATAATGGGAACTCCATCGCACAATCAGTTTGATGAGTCATGTAACAAAAATCCTGTTAAGAATCATCATGATGAGGACAAGGAATAGAATCAAAAGAGATAAGCAGAAGAACAGTGTGGATTTGTGGAAGGGAAAGGAACTATTAATGCCATATACATCCTAATAACTATCATAGAGAGGTCAATTGAGATGAATAAGGATTTGTATTTATGCTTTGTTGACTATACCAAGGCTTTCGGTCGGGTAAGACATGAAGAAATGATCAACCAACTGGAGAGACTCAATGTTGATGGAAAAGGTCTACGAATAATCACAAATATGTACTGGGAACAACCAGCTGCAATGAGAATAGAAAACAATATAAGCTCTTTCCAAAACATCAAAAGAGGAGTCAGTTGATAATGAGGGTTGTGTTTTGTCACCAGATCTGTTTTCACTTTACAGCGAAAACATCATGAGAAACATAGAAGAAGACCCGGATAAAAGGTCGGAGGGAAAATGATAAACAACAGTCGATATGCAGATGACACCGTGCTGATTGCAGAAAATGAAAGGGACCTACAAAACCTTGCGAATATACTAGAAATAGAAAGCAAAGGTAAGGGGTTGGAAATAAACAGCAGGAAGACTGAAGTCATGGTGATCAGTAAAAAACATGCAATCTCTCATGCAAAATAACAACAAATGGCACAACCTTAACACAGGTTAAAAGTTCAAATACCTGTGAACGGTCATTTCATCAGACGGCAGATGCACATCGGAAATAGCCGGAAGGATCAACCAAGCCAAAACAGCATTCAAGAAGATGACAAGCATTCTTACCAACAAATGCCTATCAATTAACATCAGGAAGAGACTTCTTGAATGTTATATAGAACCAATACTGTTGTACGGATGCGAGGCGTGGACATCCAACAAATAAAGCCAGAACAAGATTGAGGCAGCCGAGATGTGTTTTCTAAGAAGAATGTTGAGAGTTCCTTGGACAGCAAAGAAAACAAACGAGACAGTCTTGATGGAGGAAGACACAGGTAGATCATTCATAAGGAAGATTAGGTAAAGACAGGCAACATTTAAAGGCCATGTTATGAGGAAGGGGGATTTGGAACACCTGGTCACAACGGGAAAGCTGGAGGGAAAGAGAGCACCAGGTAGACCCAGGGAGAAAATGTTAGACGGACTTGTGGAGTGGCTGAAGACGAGGAGGGTAGAGGAGATGCTTGGGGCAACAAGAGATAGAGACAGATGGAAGTCCATGATCGCCAACGCCATGCGGCAGGGCACCTGATGATGATGATGATGATGATATGTACACCCAGGCGAACTGGGTAAACTACTGTAAGATTTTAATGGAAAAAGAGTGTACGTTCAGCGAAGGTGAAAATGTTAATGATTTGTATTCAAACTTCACAACCGAACTACGTAAAGCAGCAAACAATTCAATTAAACAAAAGTAATGTTGGTGGGATCAAAAACATGAAGAAGCGAAGAATGAAAAACAATGTATAAAACATATTTAAAAAACTAAGTCTCCAGAAGACCATTACAATGTGGAAGAGGCTAAGATTCATCTGAACAAAGTTATAGCCCAAGCCAAAAGCAATTTGACAGTCACCAGCCACTGGAACACAAGCTTGGAGTAATCCGCACCCTCACCCACCGAGCGAAGACCATCTGATCTATCGACACTGCTAGAGAAGAAGAGGTGCAGTACATCAAAAAAGTACTCAGTGTGTCAGGATACCAGAAGTGGGCCTGGGACATTCTGGGGGGCAAGAAAACCATACCCCACCCCTCCACTGAACGGCCAACCCCTTCGAGAGGGCACGTCTCCATGCCATACGTCAGCGGCGTCACTGAGGCTCTCAGCAGGAAGATCAGGAAGCTGGGAGTCAGTGTCCACGCCAAGCCCACCAACACCATCAGAAGCCAGTTAGTCCACCCCAAAGACAAAACAGACAATCTGGACACATCAGGGGTGATATACAAGATAGACTGCCAGGATGTGACCATAGTTATATTGGCGAAACTGAGCGCACCTTACACAAAAGATTAAAAGAACACAGACAGTGAGTCCTCTCCAGTGGGAGAACATCTGACCCACACCCAACACCACTTTGAAAAGGACAATGTGCAAGTTCTCGACAAAGAAGCAAGATGGTTCCAGAGGGGAGTAAAGGAGGCAGTTTACATCGCCGCAGGAACCCCACCCTCAACCGTGACCAGGGCCGACACAACCTGCCATCGGTGTACTCCTCACTTATTCAGTCGCACTGTCGTGAGTTCGCTCACGGCGGTGAACACTGAAGCCAGTTCTCAACCCAGCAGTTGCGCTGAAGAAGTCGGCTGGATCGCCAATGAAAGCTACGCAGTGGGTAGCTTTTTTTGTACCTGAGAGCCAGGTTCAACCAGGTAGTCATTATAATATTGGTCTGATTTTTGCTCCCAACAGATTTCAGGGCCTAAAGATCTTTCTTAAATTTGGAATAAGACCAAAGAAATGAAAAATGGTTTTCATCTAGCACAGTTCCCCATTAAGATTACAGACAAACAATTTGTTTCTTCATCTGAGAAAGCTGAAGAATTTATACAGTCATTTTCGAGAGCAAGTGATTTAATAGCCTGTCTAAATAAATAACGGAGAAATGATGGACAATTGGAAAAACAGACACATACTCAGATCCTCCCCCTGATAATCACATGTACGTTTATTCAAATATTACGTCACAAGAAGATGCTCATCTCTCGTTGAACAATACAAACTCGGCTGCAAGACTAGGTGGCATTTCGTGCATACTTGTATATCATTTACCAGAGAAATGGATTGAATACAATATCATACCAAAATGCTGGGAAGTTGGTTGTATACCTGGCATTTGCACGAGTTCAGTTGTTACCTATACCAAAAGCTAATTAACGCCTTTCTGATCCAGATAGTTACATACTATCTCGCTTACGTCCCATGTTTCAAAACAGATGGAAAAAAATATATTGAATCAACTGGGCTACTTTTGTGAGAAAAATAAAAAATTACACTTAACCAATCTGGATGTCAAAAATGTAGATTGATCACAGTCCATTTTAGTCAAATTAAAAAATCAGTTTGCTAAAAGGAAAATGTGTTAGTTACCTCTTTTGATCTTAAAAAATCATATGCTCAAGTCGGGCATTGTTATTATTTTGTTGAAATCAAAACGCTTTGGTCTGAAAGGTAATCAGTAGTATTTCAACAAAACATCTATAACGACCGTAGTATAATTGCTAGAATGGGAAATACATATTCTGAAATACTCTCTGTAACATGGGAATTCCAAAGAGTTCAGTATTATCTCCTCTAGTATGTAATATTTTGATCTATGATTCACCAACACCTGTCTTAAACAATGCAAACTTAGCTCAGTACGCTGATGATATAGCGACGTGGATGAACGTTTCGTTGAAAAGGAACACTTCCTTAAAAAGATAAATGAAATGCATTTAAAATGTCTATGAATGCGAAAGTGATCATATTTCAACTTATGTGACAGTTAACGGTCTGGAAATATCCAGTGAAAAGACACGGTCATGCTTTTTATTAATGGTCTCAGTCCTAAAGAGTTGTTTTTGTTTGAAATTGATATAGACGAATTGAAAAATATAATTCGGGTGACATTCGGGAGTACACTTGACTTCTAGTTTACAATGAAAAAAAAACATTTTTGATGCCTTGCTACATAAAACTATGAAAAGCAATAATTCAAATAAAAAATGATTAGTAAACAGTCATGGGGGCAGGACACGAAAACGTTGTTACATCTTGTGACAGCTTTAGTCAGATCGAAGTTGGCTTATTTTTCAGTGTTTCGATATTTTTCGATTCCAAAATACTATTTGAAGAAAATTTCAAAGCTTGAATAGTAAATCTGTTAAATTTGCTCCTGGGGCATCCGTGTATACAAAAAGAAGATTGGAAGAAATTATCCGCTGCTAAGTATATAGTCAGAGCAAATGCTGTAGCTAATTATGCTGATGCAGGACTTTGGTCTGACGTCCATTTCTCCGAGAGAGCAAAACCAATATAGGCAAAGAAACAATATCTACTTACACACATGAGCTGTGTACATTTTCTAGAGTAGTACCTGAAAAGGTTTCACATAAAATGATATGTTTTTCCTCTGCCCCTTAGGAAATTGTCCTAGCCCTGATATGGCTCTACGCAGTTGGCTGTGCTTTAAACAAGAAAACAACTTAGCAGGGAATTGCCCAATGTAAATGTTGATATCAAGTAACTGATATTGACTCGAGGAAAACATATTAATCCACACTCGCTAGCAATTCACGTTTTGTCACGTCTGCATGAAAATATTTACATCACATAAAAATATTTACTGATAGCTCTGTTCCAGATAATGATGAAGCATGCGCTGGCCTGACAATACCCAAATTTAAAGTAGAAAATGCTTACTCTTTAGGACATGGACTTTCAATCTTTACTTCTGAATAGTTTGCCATGCTAATGGCACTGAATATAGAATAGGTCTACCCATAGTTTGTTTAATATCTTATTATGTGT
>JAPXFY010005205.1:10000-15606 GCA_030674185.1 Monoplex corrugatus | reverse complement strand
TATGGAAAGCAAAGTTGTCAGAACATCATGCTGCTACTAGGCCTAGTGCTAGAGTCCTATCTCGCCACCACTGGTTCATCACTTCATCATGCACATGCTATTGCTTACATAAGCGAACTTGCTCCCTTCACAAAACGACCAGTTACGTCAATTTTCTAGCCGATGAATGTACCTTTTTTTTCTTTTTTCTTTTTAAATAACAAATTAACATACAGGTGTGAGGACAGACATCCTAAATATATAGGGTGTCTGCGGGTGTGAGATTTGAGAAGTGAAGCATAATATACTTATAGGCTATAGGCAGGGGAACTAACTCTTTAAAAATGGCGCCTGCTTCATGTGGGCTTGTGTGCAGATCGACAAGTAATCACGAGTTGCTGTCCTTGGCCACGGTACGCGACGGCCGTAACTAAAGGACGCCACAATGCAAAGTCAAGCATCGTGACGATCGTTCGCATTAAAAATATGCAGAAAAGCTCGGTCCAAAGAAGAAATAAAATACTACTGAAAATTGCGGATATGATGGAGTTGATCCGTATGAAATTCATAAACAATTGTTGTCTGCACCTGCTGAAGGCTAAGGAATATCAGCATCGTGATTTATTTTGTTTACGAGAGGAGCGATTACAATGAGGACGAACTGAGTGCCTAGGTATGTCTGTTTTGCTTTATGCAGACTGCAGGATTTGGGTCCATGGTTGCTTTTGATAACACTACCACTGGAGTGGTTTCATTTCGCATGTGTTTAACTGAAAACAACTCCAAAAGGTTAATAGTTTTGCCCAGATTGTGCACTTAAAAAGACTCCAGCTTTCCCGTTGTGACCAGGTGCTCCAAATCCCCCTTCCTCATAAAATGGCCTATAAATGTTGCCTGTCTTTTCCTAATCTTCCTTATGAGTGATCTACTTGTGTCTGCCTCCATCAAGACTGTCTCGTTTGTTTTCTTTGCTGTCCATGGAACCCTCAACATTCTTCTTAGAAACCACATCTCGGCTGCCTCAATCTTGTTCTGGCTTTGTTTGTTGACTGTCCACGCCTCGCATCCGTACAACAGTATTGGTTCTATATAACATTCAAGAACTCTCTTCCTGATGTTAATTGATAGGCATTTGTTGGTAAGAATGCTTGTCATCTTCTTGAATGCTGTTTTGGCTTGGCCGATTCTGCCGGCTATTTCTGATGTGCATCTGCCGTCTGATGAAATGATCGTTCCCAGATATTTGAATTTATCAACCTGTGTCAAGGCTGTGCCAATTGCTGTTATTTTGCATGAGGGGATTTCATGTTTTTTACTGATCACCATGACTTCAGTCTTCCTGCTGTTTAGTTCCAGCCCCTTACCTTTCTTTCTATTTCTAGTATATTCACAAGGTTTTGTAGGTCTCTTTCACTTTCTGCAATTAGCACGGTGTCATCTGCATATCGAATGTTGTTTATCAATTTCCCTCCAACCTTTAATCCAGGGTCTTCTTCTAGGTTTCTCATGATGTTTTCGCTGTAAAGTGAAAACAGATCTGGTGACAGAACACAACCCTGTCTGACTCCTCTTTTGATATTTTGGAAAGAGCTTACATTGTTTTCTATTCTCATTGCAGCTGTTTGTTCCCAGTACATATTTCTGATTATTCGTAGATCTTTTCCATCAACATCTTATCCGATCGAAAGCCTTGGTGTAGTCAACAAAGCATAAATACAAATCCTTATTCATCTCGATTGACCTCTCTATGATAGTTCTTAGGATGTATATGGCATTAATAGTTCCTTTCCCTTCCACAAACCCACACTGTTCTTCTGCTATTTCTCTTTTGATTCTATTCCTTGTCCTCATCATGATTATTCTTAATAGGATTTTTGTTACATGGCTCTTCAAACTGATTGTGCGATGGAGTTCGCATTCTATAGCCCCTGTCTTGGAAGTGCAAAGAAAATTGATTTTAACATATCTTTGACATATCTCAAACAATGCATCTGACAATTGGCAATTTTGTGCTCCAGGGACTTGGCCTAGGTCCAGGTCTGGCAGCGGTAAGTCAGGACGGTTATGAAAACAGAACTGATGGGTTTGAGTTTTGTTTAATAAGGATGTTAGGGTGTTTCATGAGTAATGCAGGTTGATTGCTGATAATTGTCTTTATTCTGGTTTTAATCTTCCTGTTGTGCCTTCCGTCTTCTACGAAAATGCCGAGGTAATTGAATTCATTCACTGACTTGAGTTTGAGGCTAAAATTGCCAGATGACCTATTGACCATTATCATCTTGGTTTGAATAATGAAAATGACAATGACATTTATCTGCAGCCAAATCTCGATGCATGAATCGAAATCACGGCGCGCAGTCTCATTATTCACAAAAGCATTCACTCGTAACGTAAAAAAACCAAGAGTGCAAAATACACACAAACCGGAAGGGGGGGGGGGGGAGCATGAAAGGATGGTGGAAATCACTGCTAGACAAAAAGATACGTCTTTAAGTTAAACTTGAAGGAAAACAGATTATGTGATTGTCGAGTAGACAGGGGAAACTCGTTCCAGTCGTATAGAAAAAAAAGAAAAAATGGGGCGACCGACAGTGAAATATCTGTATCGAGGAATTCGTAAACAAGCAGTATCTGAAGCAGAACGAAGAAGTCGGACAGAGGTGTACATGTACATCTGGAGACGATCACAAAGACAAACAGGCGCAGTACCTGAAATGGATCTTTATACTGTAGTTTTCACAAGCTGTGTTCAAGTTGCTTGTGTGTTGCTGCAGTCTTTCCTAATCCTTCACGAGTTAGACTCTGATCGACAGCAAACAAGAAAGATGCATCACATTCTCTAATGCCCGAAATATCCACTGTAGAAGAACACGCCCAAGAAACTGGCGGTCGTCTGCCCGAGGATGCCCACGTTACTACAACTTCACTCCACAACGACTTCGCTTTAAAAGGTTACGCCTACCTGCCTAACGCTTAATTTACCTTTCGTCTGAAACTATTTCCGGAGCCAAGATCACGAATATCGTTATCTATGGCAGAGTACAACCAAACTAACCACTCATTCAGAGGTAGTGGTCACTAATGGACAAACAGTATATATTAGATCTTTCTATCTTGACCGTTCACTGCAGATGTAGTGCTTATCGGTCGTGAAACCAGACCACGAGTACGTCAGACGTGTGCCTGTGGTTGGAGAACGTCAGTGTACGAGCTCGTAATCCGACAAGCTTCATTCAGTCATCTATAAGTCCTGCTGGACTTCAGTACTGGAATCCATATGGTGTCGTTTCGTTGTGTTCTTCTGCTCCTTCTTGTGAGCTGTGAAGGTATTTGTCTTCTGTGTTGTGTGCTTGCTTGCTTTGCTTTGCTTGCTTGCTTGCTTGCTTGCCTGCGTGCGTGCTTGCTTGCTTGCTTGCTTGTTTGTTTTTCTTGTATAATAATGGTGTGTACAATCTTTCATCATCAACACTGTTTACAATGGTTTCCTTCTTCTTTTGAATTTCATGGGATATCGAAGACAGAAAGATGCATTTCACTACAGTACAAGCTAAGCTGTTTCAGTGATAGATTAATGAAGGGATACACATAGAACCCATACATTAGACAGGACCTCAAGGCCTTGCCAGCGTGGAGGGGGGGGGGGGGAGGGCGGGGCTTACATGCAGGCTTATGGTTTATGACATGATCATTTTGCATCTTGTCCATTACATGGCCTCTGTGGTGCCAGAGTATAATTATGGAATTTATTCCGAGCACCGAAAAATTGACACTGAAAACAAAAAAAAAACAAAAAACACTTTCCGTATCATCGTCTTTTTTGACTGTCTGTATGATTAAATGTATATCATGCACGTTGACTTTATAAATGTTTCTTAAATTTATCCGTTACGCGCGATTGTATGTGATACTGAATTGTAATACATTCCAGAATGATTAAAGAGAAGAAAGGAAAGAAAGAAAGAAAGAAAAAGAAGAATATGATGATGATGATGATGATGATGACGACGACCATGACGCCGACGACGACGACAACTATTAAGAAGAAGAAGAGGAGAAGGAGAAGGAGGAGGAGGAGAAAGAGGAGGACGAAGAAGAGGAGAAGAAGAAGAAGAAGAAGAAGAAGAAGAAGAAGAAGAAGAAGAAGAAGAAGAAGAAGAAGGAGAAGAAGGAGAAGAAGAAGAAGAAGAAGAAGAAGAAGAAGAAGAAGAAGAAAAAGAAGAAGAAAAAAACAAGAAGAAGAAAACGAAGAAGAAAAAAACAAGAAGAAGAAAATGAAGAAGACTGCACTGTTAGTTATTTAGTTAGCTGATTGATCGGTTGGTGGCTAAATGATATCGTGGTTTCTTGCTGGTTGGTTGTTAGACGGTTTGTTGGTTGCTTGGTTGATTTGATGACAGCTTGAAATATGAAACTGTTGCTGTTTTCTTTGTCTAGTTTCATAGTTTGTTTGTGGTCAACCCTTGAAGTGAATGAGAGAGACAGACAGAGAGAGACAGAGAGAGTGTGTGTGTATGTGTGTGTGTGTGTGTGTGTGTGTGTGTGTGTGTGGTTTTTTTGTTTGTTTGTGTGTGTCACTCTCTCTCTCTGTGCGTGCACGTGTGTGCGTGTGTGTATGTGTGTGTGTGTGTGTGTGTGTGTGTGTGTGTGTGTGTGTGTCCTCTGTCTGTCTGTCTCTCTCTCTCTCTCTCTCTCTGTCTCTGTCTCTGTCTCTGTCTCTGTCTCTCTCTCTCTCTCTCTCTCTCTCTCTCTCTCCCTCTCTCTCTCTCTCTCTCTCTCTCTCTCTCTCTCTCTCTCTCTCTCTCTCTCTCTCTCTCTCTGGATCTATTGACTGTTACACTGACGAAGTATCAACTGAAGAAAGCACTGAAAGTGATAATTTTCGACGATGCAATTATATTCAGTGCAACATTTGTGCAAATCACAAAAAGCCATATTTCCCTCCCCACCCCATTGACTATTGCATTGTGGTCTAAGGCCAATGTACATTAAAGAAAAGTTTGAGCTCTCTCTCTCTCTCTCTCTCTCTCTCTCTCTCTCTCTCTCTCTTCTCTCTCTCTCTCTCTCTCTCTCTCTCTCTCTCTCTCTCTGTGCGTGCATGAGTGTGTGTGTGTGTGTGTGTGTGTGCGTGAGTGTGTGTGTTGTGTGTGTGTGTGTGTGTGTGTGTGTGTGTGTGTGTGTGTGTGTGTGTGTGTGTGTGTGTGTATGTGTGTGTGTGTGTGTGTGTGTGTTCATCGATTTAAGTGATTTAGACCAAAATAAATAAAGAGCGAGAAGATGGAGGGATACTTGTGAATAAAGATACGGGACAAAGACGGGATGGGACGGGATCGATCACAATTGATTTAAACAATAAATGAATAAATAAGTAAATAAATAGATAACACGTAAATGAATAAATTATAATATTATAGATACAACAAATAACACTTAAGTCACAAGCAGTTATGAGTAATAAGCCACGGAACATTTTGTTAGGTTGACAAAAAATGTATAATAGGACACAGTTGAATACGCGAAGAGAAAGGCAAAGAAAAGAAAACAAAACAAAACAAACTAAAATAAAATAAAACAAAATAAAATAAAATAAAATAAATAAAGTAAATAAAATGAAATAAAATAAAATAAAA
>JAPXFY010005204.1:0-15615 GCA_030674185.1 Monoplex corrugatus | reverse complement strand
AAACTTTAGGGTTGGGGAATCAAGGGTTTTAAGTTTTTACTTTGCAAGCGTGGGAAGGGTAATGCAAGATCCTGTGGCCCGGTTGCGGGAGCAAAGGGTTTAAAAT
The DNA here is from genome assembly GCA_030674185.1 of Monoplex corrugatus. Classification (NCBI taxonomy): domain Eukaryota; kingdom Metazoa; phylum Mollusca; class Gastropoda; order Littorinimorpha; family Ranellidae; genus Monoplex; species Monoplex corrugatus. Next base: position 15,509 of record JAPXFY010005204.1, on the reverse strand, counting down.
GAATCAAAATTTTTTCACAACGGGTCTGGTTGATAAAATTTTTTCAGAGTGTAAAATTTGTGTGAAACAGTGAAATGAGTTCAAAATTTCAACAGATATGAAAGTGATCACAAGTTCTGCAAATAGTTAAGGTGGAAAGGATCAAGAGCCTGGGAATCTATTAATTGCTGTAAAGTAAAAAAGATCCGGTGCAAAACGTAACCCGTCTGCTCCTTTGATGTTTTGGAAAGAGCTTACATTGTTTTCTTTTTCCATTGCACTGTTTTTTCCCCATTTAAAATTTTTCGATTATTCGTAGTCTTTTCCATCAACATTGAGGTTCCCCAGTTTTTTGATTAATTCATCTGTCTTTCCCCCGATCAAAGCCTTGGTATAGTCAACAAAGCATAAAAGAAATCTTTATTCATCTCAACTGACCTCCTATGATAGTTCTTAGGAGTATATGGCATTGAAATTTTTCCTTTTTTCCCCTCCACAAACCCCACACGTTCTTCTGTTTTTTTCTTTTTTTGATTTTTTTCCTTGTCCTCATTATTTTATTCTTAACAGAATTTTTTTTACAGACTCTCAAACGTTGTGCGATGGATTTTTCGCATTCTATAGCCTCTGTCTTCTTTGGAAGGCCCAAATAAAAATTGATTTTTTGACAAAGTGTGTATTTTTGGGGATTTTCCGGGGGTCGTAAATTTCTTTTAGGATGACTTTTTTTTTCTATGAAAAATTCCTCCAGGGCTTCAATCATTTCTGAAAATGTTGTCTGGTCCTGGGGGCTTTTCCGGTTTTTAAACTTTTTCAGTGCTGCTCTAACTTAAAACTTTCTTTTTGGGGGGGTCCTTCAAATTTTTTTTTTATAATTGTTCTTCGTTTTTCTCAACCTGAAAAAGGTCTTTATGTACTTCCCCATCTGTCTAATATTTTGTCTTTTTTCCTGATAAGCGTGCCCTCTTTCGATTTAAGCAACCATTGGTGCCATGATTTTTTTCCGTGGACAATTCTTCAATTCGTCTGTACCAAACCCTAGGACCGTTTTGGGGGTTTGGTCTTCTATTTCTTTGCATTTCGTTTTCAGCCAAACTTCCCTTTCTTTTTATTGCACCTATTCCTGATTTCTTTGTTTTTCTTCGAAATTTTTTTCCCCGTTTTTTCTTTGCCTTCCTCCTTTCCTCCATCAAACCCAAAATTTTATTTTCATCCAGCCTTTTTGCTTTTCTATCTGCCTTTTGGGATTTTTTCAAAGGCTTCATTTATAGAATTTCCAAACTGTGTCCATTGTTCCCACTGTCACCAACGTCTTCCAGGCAATGAATTTTGTTCGAACATTAAAAGAACTAGTACCGTATTTAAATTAATACACCAGACAAAACAGGGGCAAAGTTTCGGTCAAACTGCCTTTTTTCAAGCGTAAACTAAATCAAAACGAATCAACACCAAAAAAAAATTAAGGGGAAAAAAACTAAAAACTTCCCTGTTCTTCTCCCCTGGGGGGAAAAGGACTAAAATGGGTAAATAAGTCCTCCAACCATCTGGGGCTCCACTCCAACTTTTGTACGGTTCACTCCATAGCGAAAAGGAATAAATTTGTATGGAAAATACCATGACGCCAATGCCAGCAGAGGGACAGGGATGTGCGTGGTTAACGCAACGGACACCGAAAAGAAGGTTGTGGGTTCAAATCGCCAACGTCATTTCAAAACTGTATCTTTGTGGGGTTTTTTTGGGGCTCACTGGCTCCTACCCAAAGTTGGCGGCTACGGGCTCATGGCAAGCCTGGACCACCAGCCGAGTCTCATCCATTCCGGTGCGAGAGGGTGTTGCCCCAATCTTCGACCACCCGCAGTTTCTGTATCTCGGGGCCCCGTTAATCCCGGGAAAATATACGAAACTAAGCGAGAGCACAGCCCCCCTGAAAGCATCTAAATTCTAGAGGAACTTCATCATCATGATTATCTCCTCATCGAACCCTAATCATCGAAATTGTTAAAAGTTTTTCCACTTCTGTGGCCATTAAAGGGGCGTGGAAAAGGGGACAAAACCCAGGTGAGCCAAAGAACCCTTTCGGGCAATGATCCTAAAAAATGAGGTTTTTTCCCTCCTTAATTTCTTTTTCCCTGGGGATAGCCACAAGGCAGTAGGTTCCCAGCTTGTCTGTCTGTCTTCATCTACCCCCACAGTCTTTGACAAATTTCAAAAATTTTCCTGGGTCGTCATTAAAACCGCCCATCCTTGTGCTTGCCCAAAACGGGGGGACTGGTTCATGGATTCAGGGCTCATATCCACTCGACGATGGGCCATGCCTGAAATTTTTTAAGGGGGCAATTTCCCCTCCCTTTTGTCTATTCTACGCCATGACATAAAGAAACACTGAATCCAAAACAAGTATACTGGCCCGCGTTCAAAAAAACAGGAACCCTAAAAAAAAAAAAAATAAAAAAAAAAAAAAAAAAAAAAAAGAATAAGAACGCGTATTTAATACACAAGACAAGACAAAGACGAAAAATTCCCTGCGTTCCGTCCATCATCATCATCATCATCAGTCCGGGATTGCTCAGCTATCCATACACGTTTTTTTTATATCCTTCCTGTCAGACATTTTGCAGAGGTTTCAAACTGAAGCCCGTACATCCATCATTTGGGCGATGAAGGTCTTCTTTTGGAGTCCTGGGCCTTTGTTTTTCCCAAGGCTGGGGGCTCCCCAAATAGAACCTCTCCCACCATTTTTCTTTGCCCCCCCCAGCAGGTCCCGCAAGCGCATCTTTTTTGACGTATTGATTTACTGAAACACCCTGCGCTCCGTTAAATGTGAGAAAAGGAAAAAACCTCAGAATTGAGAATTCATCTCACTTCTCTCATTTACTCGAAAACACATTTTTGGGGCATTTTTTGTCATTTTTTTCCCTTTTTCACTAAACGGGAGCACAGGGAGTTTTAGCTTTTTTCTCCTAATTTTTGTGTCTGGTGTTTTTTTGTTTTGTGATCTTAACGCTTGACAAAGGGGAGTTGGCCTAAAAATTTACGCCTGTCTTTTCTTTTTGTCTTGAAACGCGTTCTTATTCTTTTTTCGTTTTTTTTTTTTTATCTGGTTCCTATAAGAAAACACTGTTTAGAACCTCGTCTCACAAGAAACATATTTGTGAATAGATTGTATTAAAATAAATAACGAACAAACTTTTGAAGAACCCGGGAGATACCACGAGTAGGGTGTCGGTATAGGCAATGATAAGGGACAGCCCGTGTGCAAGTGGCCCTGCCTGGAAAGGAGAGGCTTCTACTTCCTTCGGGGGGAAGGGCACTTTATGTCCACAAGGCCTCACCCCTACTGCCACATACTATTGTTATATTATGTTATAAAATCATAATCATCATCATCATCATCATCATCATCATAAATCACCCATCATAAATGTGCCCTGCCACATAGCGTTGGCGATCATGTGCCCTCTACACGAACCTATCTCTGGTCGCTGCAAAGTACATCTCCCACCTCTCTGCCCCTCAGACACTCTGCAAGCCCGTCCAATATTTTCTCCCTGGGTCGTACCTGGGTGTTCCTTTCCTCAATTTTTTCCTGTTGTGATCAGGTGCTCTAATTTCCCAACTTTCCTCATAAAATGGCCCTTAAGTGTTTCTTGTCTTTTCCTAATCTTCCTTATTCAATGATCTTCTTGTGTCTGCCTCCTCAAGACTTTTCTCGTTTGGAGTTTTTTTTTGCTTGTCTATGGAACTCTGAACATTTTTCTCAGAAACCACTTTCTTGGCTGCCTCAATCTTTTTTCTGGTTTTGCGTGTTGACTGTCCACGCCTCACAACTGTATAAACTCTAGCTAAAAAGCGAAATGGGGCTGTGTCTGGGACATCATGTGTACCATTTTGCGGCCATGCGCACACCCCTCCCTTGTGGTTATGATAAAGCGACACTGTGTGCTTCTTACTGCTAAGTGTTGAGACTATTGTGGGGGGGTGTGGGTTTTGGTGGTCAGGGTACAGATAGATGGGCAACTGTGCCAGTAGGCGGTGAGGCAGATCTGACCAACAGCGAGATGAAGACCCAGACAAAAGGCAAAGAAAGGTTTCTTCAATTCTCTCTTTGGTCTGGAAAAGCTGGGCTGGTCCGGTTGATACAGTCTTGGTGACGATGTCCCGAGAGTTGTCATCTCCCCCCCCCCCCCCACCTTGCCAATTCAGTTTTGTGAACAAGATAATTATGACTGGGTCCGAAAATGGGTCATGCAGCGCAGGCACAAGTTCCTTACCCTCCTTCCATTTGCTTGGTGAAATGGCCACCGTTGGCCTCTGGGGCTGGGAGGCGATTGTCTGGGAAGTGGGTGAGGCATTGGTGCTCTGGGTCCCATCCAGCACCCTCGGGTTTTTTATGTTAACCAGTCGACTCATACTATCTCATGCCAAAGACTGCTGAAAATAGGCAACAAGACATTAGGGTTGGTTATTTTTTGTTGGCTGGTTGGTTGGGTTGGTTCGGCTGGCTGGCTGGCTGGCGGGCTGGCTGGCTGGTTTTGGTTGGTTGGTTGGCTGGCTGGTTGGTTGGCTGGTTGGGTTGGTTGGTTGGTTGGTTCCTTGGTGTCTGTTTGTCTGATTTGGATAACAAAAATGATGAATACCTTAAAAGTTATTAATTCAATGCTTAACTTGCCAAAAAGGGTGTAGGCCATCTGTTTTTCTTTGTGTTTTGGGTGTGTGTGTTGTGTGTGTGTGGGGTGTGTGTGTGTGTTGTTTTGTGTGTGGTGTGTGTGGTGTGTGTGTGTGTGGTGTGTGTGTGTGTGTGTGTGTGGCTATACAACGGTGGCAACTAACCCTTGCAGGAAAGAACAAAACAAAACTGTGCCCAGAAATGTACAACATCAACAGAGGGATGGCTCGTCAGTAGTTCTCTGTCAAATGACACTTTAAACACTTCCCAAATTTCAAATGTCACCGTGTCGTTGCCAACCCCACGTGAAGAGCGCCGGGAAGGAACTTTTGTCTGACGCTACTAACGCATGTCTCTTACTCACCGGTGGATTTGGATACTTCCGGCACTGGGTACTGGCTGGGTGTGACCATGACGTCATGAACATGGTGGTGTTTCTACGTCAGGGTTGTCTGACCGTATCAACCTCTGTCTGTTCAAAGGTTGGTGTATATTTCAATTTCAGTTTCAATTTCTCAAGATGACGTCTCCGCGCTCGGAATGGGAAATTTCCCTATGCACTAACGTCACAGTGTTTATGAGATGGAGAAGATCCAGATTGACCACAGCACAAGCCTTAAGCCTTTCACATAAACCCACGAGCTGGCCAGGTCCTGAGGTCCCTACCTAGATAGGTACATAATCTGGGTCGTAAAGGGGAAATGAGATGGTTTGAAACCTCAACTTTTCCCGAGGCCAGCACCACGAGAGCTGCGCCCCATCCCCTCTTCCTCGATTCAGATTCCCTATTCATATTTATACTTTTGTAATCAAGGGCTTCAGAAAGGCAAGAAAGCTAATTGGCCTTGGAAAAGAGGGACCTGAAAATCAACCTATCTCTCCAATGTTTTATTCCAAGGCATCCGGGGAATGTCCCCCGCTCTTCACGAATTTCAACTGCCGTGGGATCTTTAGCAATGCCCCAGCCAGAAGGCATCGGGTCCGATTCGTTTTTTCGTTTCCCTTTTTAAGGACTAGCGTTCAGTTTGATTTTTCCAGTCAAACTGAGGAGAAAAGTAGAGGCTCTACAGGGAGCAAACCCTGGAACTCTTGGTGTTATAGAATGTGCATATTTGCGCACAGACACCTAAATGCAAACACAACTATCTAAAGAATGATGCTGTGCACAAGTCTATTGGGGTGTGTCTTATGCATGCTGCGGCTAATTCATAAAAGTAGTGGCAGTACCATCATTATTGTAATTTATTAAAGGATGAACATATTCTGTGTTTGACTGTAATACTAACAAAATTTATGTCCCAGTTTTATTTACCTTTCTTTGATTTATTTTAATTACTTGGCCTTATTTCGGGTTTTCAAGAGCTTGATACAGTTATGTACATATATTTGGGTTTAATTTCTTCCAGTGGTTGATGTTTAAACCCAAACTAGCTAATTTGGCCTCGTTTATGCTTTTTTTCTGACCGACCTGAACCGATAGCTTTTGCTCAGCTATAGTTTGTTTCGTCTTTACATCGTTCATGGTGCAAACTTGATTTTCGTTTATTAATGTGATAATGGAACAACTTTTCTTTTTATTTCTTGCTCTCTCCTTCCATCTCATTGCTCTTCCTACACACACACAACAAAACACATTCTGTCTGTCCTGTCTCTCTCTCTGGGGTCTGTGTCTCTCTCTGTCTCTGTATATGTCTCTCTCTCTCTCTTGCACGCTCTCTCTCCCCTTTCCTTTTTCCCTCTCTCACCCCTCTCTCCTCCCCTTTTCCATCTCTCTCGCATGCTCTCTCTCCCTCTTTTTCTCCCCTCTCTCTCCCTCCTCTCTTTCCTTTTTCTCCCCTACACGCTCTCTCTCTCTCTCTCGCACGCTCTCTCTCTCTCTCCCTTTTTCACTGTCCCCACCCCTCTCTCTCATCACTATCTCTCTGTCTCTGTCCTCTCTCTGTCGTCTTGTCTTGTCTGTCTGTTCGTCTTCCCCTCTCTCACAACAACCACATACACACTCATACACACAAAAAACACAACACACCACACACACACACACACCACACAACACACACAGAAGAAGAGAGAAGAGAGAGAGAGAGAAAAGAAGGAGAACATTTGGAATAAGTAGTTCGTTTGTATTATAAATACGTGAGGTAAACATTAATTGGGGCAGCCCCGGCCATATCAACACTGCTTACATCCTGACACTATTGATTACACGACTCCACAACATCTTCAAACCTTCGATCCCTTGCTTGGTCAATACTGGCAGGTGAAGTCTGATTTCTTTAGTTATTTTCTGCCTTGTTCTCTTCCTCCTCTAAAAACAACAAAATCGATAAATAGATATAATTTACTTCATGTGAAGGGTTGCATATTGTTTTTAAAAAGTTTTTTTGTTCAATGAAACAAACCACCTTTTTGTTTTGGCTTTGTTTTGTACAAAAACCCAGATGAACACTTGTAATAATTTTCCTAATCTAAAGATAAAAACGTCTTTATACTGTACCAAAATTTTTCCCATTGTCCTTCCTTCGAAGTAAAGGGCAAGTTTGACGAAGGTTGGGACATTGAATGGTGGAGACAAGTTTGACAGCGGTGGAACATTGAATGGTGGAGTACAAGTTTGACAAAGGTTAGAACATTGAATGGTGAAGTACAATTTTTAAACGCAGGTGGAACATTGAAGGGTTTGAAGTACAAGTTTGACAAAGGTGGAACATTGAATGGTGAAGTACAATTCTGACTAAGGGGGAACATTAAATGGTGAAATAAAAAGTCTGACGAGGTTGGAACTTTGAATGGTGAAGTACAATCGGGACTATGTGGAACATTGAATGGTGAATTTACAAGTCTGACGAAGGTGGAACATTAAATGGTGAAGTACAAGTCTGACAAGATAGAACATTAAATGGTGAAGTACAAGTTTGACGAAGGTGGAACATTAAATGGTTAAGTACATAGGCATATTTTCGAGGTGGTGGATGAATAAATCCATCAGAAGCTTTTCTAGAGCCGTGGATTTTTTTCTTTGCTCAGCTGTATGCGGGTATATGGATTTTTTAACCCAGATGTATGTGGGTATAACGGAATTTTTTTACCCAAGATGTACGCGGGAAATACGGGGTTTATCCAGATATATGCAAGATCATAGGGAATTTTTACCAGATGTTTCAGGTATATGGATTTTACCCAGTTGTATGCAGACAAGGATTTTACCAGATGTATGCAGGTATATGGATTTTATCCAGCTGTATGCGGGCATATGGATTTTTTTTACCCAGTTGTACATGTATAAAATGCATTTTGGATTTTTACCCAGTTTGTATTGCAGGTGTATAGATTCCCCCCCCCCCAGATGTATCCCGGTATACGGATTTTTTACCCCAGTTGTATGCGGGTAATGGATTTTTAAACCCAGTTGTATGAAAGCATATGGATTTTTACCCAATGTGTTGCAGGTAATGGATTTTTACCAAGATGTATGCAGGTATATGAAACGCAATTTCTTTTTTATTTTGTGCTTCAGATGTCTTTTTTTTTTTTATTGTTGTCCTTTTTCATATATTTTTTTACATAAACTGGTGGTTATTATTCATAATGTTCGGTCTGTATGATTATCCTATAAAAACAGTTAAACATTTTCGTTAGTCTTTTACAACTTTGATAATCTATTGTCACTATGTTTATCTAAAATCGGACAGTTTAGTCATTTCGTTATTTTTTTGTTTTTTATAAATGGTTTTTTCTTGCCTGAGGTTTTTCCTGTGACCAGTCTAGACCTTTTCTGGCACAAACTGCAGTCTCTTGAAAAAATACCACAAACCCATTCATGGTATGAACGACACAATCATTGTCTAATCACTTATCTGTGTGTTTTGTGAATTTGCAATGCCCTGCTCCCTTCACGCTTTTCAACTGCCGTGGGAAACTTAAGCGTGTGCAGCCAAAAGCACAGGGTCCAAACATTTTTTGTCACCTTCCGAAGTGTGTACCAACAGTCATCAGTAGATAACCATCAGGTGGTCATCAGTAGGTAACAACAGTCATCAGTAGGTAACAGTCATCAGTAGGTAACAACAGTCATCAGTAGGTAAAAAACAGCCATCAGTAGGTAACAACAGTCGTCAGTAGGGAACAACAGTCATCAGTAGGTAACAACAGTCATCAAATAGGTAACAACAGTCATCATAAATTAACAACAGTCATCAGTAGGTAACAACAGTCATCAGAGGTAACAACAGTCATCAGTAGGTAACAACAGTCCCTCAGTAGTAACAACAGTCATCAGTAGGTAACAACAGCCCTAAGTAGGTAACAACAGTCATCCAAATAGGTAACAACAGTCACCTCATAGGGGGAACAAACAGTTCCATCAAGGGGGGAGGTAACAAATCATTAGGTAAACAGTCTCAGTAGGTAACAACAGTCATCAGGTAACAACAGTCATCAGTAGGGAACAACATCATCAGTAGGTAACAACAGTCTCAGTAGGTAACAACAGCCATCCAGTAGGTAAAACTTCAACATAGGTAACAAATCTCAGTTTGGTAACAACAGTCATCAGTAGGTAACAAAGTGATCAGTAGGTAACAACAGGTGGCATCAGTAGGTAACAAGAGTGATCAGTAGGTACAACAGGGTCATCAGTAGGTAACAATAGTCCATCAGTAGGTAACAACAGTCATCAGCAGGTAAACCAACAGTCCCCTCAGTAGGTAAACAACAGCAACAGTGTGTAACAACAGTCATCATAGGTAATAACATGGTGGTCATCAGTAAAGGGAACAACAGTCCCTCAGTAGGTAACAACAGTCCATCAGTAGGTAACAGTCATCATAGGTAACAACAGTCATCAGCAGGTAACAACAGTTTATCAGAAGGTAACAACAGTCAACGTAGGTAACCAACAGTCCATCAGTAGGTAACCACAGTCATCAGTAGGTAACAACAGTCAACACTAGGTAACAACAGTCCCTCAGTAGATAACAAACCAGTCATCAGTAGGTAAGAACAGTCACCAGTAGGTAACAACAGTCATCAGTAGGTAATAACAGTCATCAGTAGGTAACAACAGTCATCAGTGTGTAACAACAGTAATCATAGTTAACAACAGTCATGAGTAGGTAACAACATTCATCAGGTGAACAACAGTCATCAGTAGGTAACAACAGTCACCAGTAGGTAACAACCCGTTATCAGTTTGGTAACAACACCATCGTAGGTAACAACAGTCATCAGTAGGTAACAACAGCCCATTTTAGTAGTAACAACAGTCAAACAGTAGGTAACAACAGTCACAGTAAAGGGAACAACAGTCATCAGTAGGTAACAACAGTCATCAGTAGGTAACAACACCATCCCGTAGGTAACAACAGTCAACAGTAGGTAAAAACAGCCATCAGTAGGTAACAACAGTCATCAGTAGGTAACAACAGTATCAGTAGGTAAAAACAGTCATCGAGTAAAACAGTCTCAGTAGGTAACAACGAAAATCATGGGGTAACAACGTCATCAGTAGGAACCCCAAAAAACCCAAAAGTCTCAGTGGGGAACAACAGTTTTTAGTAGGAAAAAAAGGGGTCATCAGTAGGTAAACATGATGATCAGTAGGTAAAACAGGGTCATCAGGGGTAACAATGCATCAGTAGTAAAAAAATCACAGTAGGGTAACAACATCATCTATTTAACACATCATCATAGGTAAAAAAAAAAATCATCAGGGGGGAACAACAGTCATCAGAGGTAAAACTCTCAGTAAGGAAACAACATCACATAGGTAAAACATCACATAGGAAAACAAGGGGATCAGTAGGTAACAACATCATCAGTAGTAAAAACAGTCAACATGTGTACCAACAGTCATCATTAGGAAACCACAGGGGGTCACTAGTAAAACAGTCTCGTAGGTAACAGTCAAAATGGAAAACATCACATAGGTAAAAACAGTCATCAGTAGTAAAAAAACAGTCGTCAGTAGGTAACAACGCCATCATAGGAAACAACAGTCCATCATAGTAAAAAACAGTCACAGATGAAACCAACTGTCATCAGTAGGTAAAAACAGTCATCAGTAGTAACACAGTTATCTAGGTAAAAAGTCATCATATAACAACCCATCAGTAGGTAACAAAATTTCATCATAGGAAAAACAGCACCAGTGGGGAACAACAGCCCATCAGAAAAGGTAACAACATCATCAGTAGGTAACAACTTTTCATCTTTAGGTAAAAAGTCACATATTTTTAACAACAGCCACAGTAGGTAAAACAGTCATCAGTAGGTAACAACAGTCTCAGTAGGTAACAACCATCATCAGTGGGAAACAACAGGTGGCATCATAGGTACAAGAGTGATCAGTAGGAACAACGGGGTGGCTCAGTAGGTAACAATAGCATCATGGGGTAAAAAACATCATCACAGGAACAACAGTATCAGTAAGGGAACAACAGCACATAAGTAACAACAGCAACAGTAGGTAACAACATCATCAGTTAACCACAGTCACATATAAAAACAGTCAACACTAGGTAAACATCATCAGTAGATAACAAAAAAATCATCAGTAGGTAAGAACAGCTCAGTAGTAAACAACCATTGGGGAAAAAAAGTCTCATGATAACAACGTAAAATCTAGGTAAAAAACAGTCACAGTAGGGTAAAACAGCCCATAGTGTAACAACAGTATCAGTGTGTAAAAACAGTATCATAGGTAACAACATCCCCATAGGTAACAACAGTCATCAGTTGGTAACAACACCATCAGTAGGAAACAACAGTCATCAGAGGTAACAACACCCATCAGTTAGGAACAACATCACCCTTAGGTAACAACATCATCAGTAGGTAACAACATCAATCATAGGAAAAACAGCCATCAGTAAAAACAACGCCTCAGTAGGTAACAATTCACAGAGGTAAAAACAGCACCATAGGAAAACCCCATCATAGGTAACAACAGCCATCAGTAGGTAACAACAGTCTCATAGTAACAACATCATCAGTAGGTAACAACGCAACATAGGTAACAACAGCCATCTAGGTAACAACACCCACAGAAGGTAAACAGCAATCTGTTAACAACAGTCATCAGTAGGTAACAACAGTCAACGTAATAAAACAGGTATCTCAGTAGGTAAAAACCCGTCATAGTAGGTAGCAACAGTCACAGTGGTAACAGTCATCATAGGTAACAACTCATCAGTAGGTAACATCATCAGTAGGTAACAACATCTCAGTATTAACAACAGTCATCATAGGTAACATACATAGGAAACAACATCATAGGGGGAAAAAACAGTCACAGTAGAAACAACAGCCCCCCCATCATAGGTAACAGCATCGTAGGTAACAAAGTCATCGTAGGTAAAAATATCCATCGTGGGGTAAAAACTCTATAGGTAAAACACCATCAGTAGATAAAAATAGTCACAGTTTAAAAAAACCATCAAGGTAACAACATCATCAGTAGGAAAAAACATCCATCAGTAGGTAAACCAGTCATCGTATAAAAACAACAGCCAACAATGGAAACAACAGTATCAGTAGGTAACAAATCACAGTAGTAACAGCATCAGTGGGTAAAAACAGTCATCATAGTAACAAAAATCACATAGGAAACCATCTCAGTAGGTAACAACAGCTCAGTAGGAAACAACAGCCATCAGTGGGTAACAAAACAGTCATCATGGGTAACAACATCATCAGTAGTAACAACACCCCCATCAGAAAGGTAACAAAGTCACATAGGTAAAAACAGTATCAGAAGGAAAACAGTCCAGTAGTAACAACAATCCAGTAGGTAACAACGGTCAGTGGGAAACAACGGGGTTGCAAAGGCAAACAACGCAAAAGCACGTAAGTATAGAACGTTTTTGGAGCTAAGCCGATACCATAACTATGGAATAAATAAGCAAACACGTCAACAAGACTGACATGGGTCCGCAGTACTTTTTTAAATATAAAGTATCTGTTAAAATAAAAAATGCCTTCACGGACTAATATACGTATCGTTTTTGTAGAAGTTTTTTTAAAAAGGTAAGTGTGGTTTTGCATGCCCACCTAGTTGTGTGTTTTGTGTTTGTGTGTGTGTGTGTGTGTGTGTGTGTGTGTTGTGTGTTTTGTTTGTTTTGTGTGGTGTGTTGTTTTGGTTTATTTTGTGTGGTGAGTGTGTGTGTGTGCCCTGTGTGGTGTGTTTTTGGTGTGTATGTTGTGTGTGTTTTTTGTTGTATTTGTGTGATTTTGTTTTTATGTTGCATTTTTTGGGTGGGATTTTTTGGTGTGGGGGTGCGCGCGCGCGTGTTGTGTATGGTTGTTTTGTACTGCGCGCGCGCGAGTTTTGATTTTTGTTGCAGTGGGTTTGTGTTTTTTTGGGTGTGTGTGTTTTGCGTGTTATGTGTGGGGTGTCATGCGTGCGGTGGCAAGCGTGCGCGCGGGTTTGTGTGTGTTGTGTGTTGTGTGAGTGTGTGTTTCTTTTTCCGGCTGGAGGGAGCTTTTTTCTGTCTGTTTGTCCGTGTTGCGTTGATTCTCTGTCGACATGTTTCGAAATGTGTCGGCATACATGCGGGCACACCCTATTTTCGATTTTGTGCGGGCCCGCTGCCGCATGCCTCTGTTGTGGTGTGTGTGTGTGTGTGTGTGTGTGTGTTGTGTGTGCGCGTGCTGCACCGTGCGCGTGTGTTTTTTGGTTGCACCCCAAAGCGCACGCGCACGTGGCGCGTTTTAAGGGTTTTAAATTGAAATAAACTTTAAAGCAAAAAAAAAAACATCACAAACGTTATACACATTACGTTCATCAGAATAACAAGCACCTTTGACTTTGTGTCAAATTTATTCTGGGGGTTTAGATATTTTCATGAAAGAAAAAGAATCAATATGCCGCACCGGGGCCTTGTTATATATTTCAGCACAAAGGTTTTTTCTTGTTTTTTATGACAGATCTTACAAACTGCGTAGTTAAAAAAAAGGGGCTGACAAAAGTACTACCGTTTCAGTGTGATGTTTGAGATTTCTTAAAAAATTGTGATAGTTTTGTTTTTTTAAAGCCTGACTCCCCACCCATCCCCCAAAGACAAAAATCTTAACGCTTTGATTCCCTCACCCTATCCACCCCTTCCTTGCAGGGAAACTGGTGGATAGGGTTGGGGAATCAAAGGGTTTTAAATTTTACTTTGCAAGCGTGTTGGGAAGCAAGACCTGGTGGGGCAGGGTGCGGGAGTCAAAGGGTTTAAGTGAATCAATTCTTTTCACAACGGGGCTGGCTGATGAAATTTCAACCTGTAAAAAAATTTTTGTGAAACACTGAAATGAGTTCAAAAATTAGTAAAGAAAAAAGGATCACAATGTTGCGCAAAAGTTAAGGGGAAAGGACAGAGAGCCATGGGAAACTATTAATTGCTGAAAGTGAAAACAATCCCCCGTGACAAAAAGTAACCCCGTCTGACTCCCCTTTTATGTTTTTGGAAAGAGCTTACATTGTTTTCTATTTTCATTGCAGCTGTTTGTTTCCCAGACATATTTTGGGTTTTTCAGATCTTTTTCCATCCATTGAGGGGTTTTTTTCCATTTTTGATCATTTTTTTATGTCTACCCGATCGAAAGCCTTGGGATGTCAAAAAACATAAATACAAACTTTTTTTATTCATCCAATGACCTCTCTTGATAGTTTTAGATGTATATGGCATTTTAAATCCCTTTCCCTTCCCCAAATCCCACTGTTCTTCGCATTTCTCTTTTGATTTTTTCCTTGTCCTCTTATGATTTATTTTAACGAATTTTTTTTACAGATCTCAAACGATTTGCGATATTTTCGCATTCTTACCCCTGCTTCTTTTGGAAAGGGAATGAAAATTGATTTTTACATAAAGGGGTATCTTTGGGGATTTTTCCCAGTGTCGTAAATTTTATTTAGGATACTTATTTTTTCATGCAAATTCCTCCAGGGGTTTTTAAACATCTCTGTATAATTTTGTCTGGTCCTGGGCTTTTCCTGGTTTTATCTTTTTAGTGGGTCTAAAATTCATCTTTCATTTGGGTGGGCCTTCAAGTTTTTTTTTTTTTAAAATTTTTTTTTCGTTTCTCTCAAACCAAAAAGGTCTTTTAAGACTCTCCCCCCTCTGTCTAATAATTTTTTCTTTTTCCTGATAAGCGTGCCATCTTCGATTTTAAGCAACCAGTTGATGTGCATGATTTTTTTTCCTTGGACAATTTCCAATTCGTCTTTACATCCCGAGGACCGTTTTGTGTCGGTCTTTTTTTTCTTTTCATTCGTTTTCAGCCAAGCTTCCTTAGCTTCATTGACCTATTTTTTTATTTCTTTGTTCACTTCTTGTAATTTTCCCCGTTTTTCTTTGCCTTCCTCCCTTTTCCCCATAAGCCAAAAAATTTTTTTAGTCATCCAGCTCTTTTTGTTTTCTATCTGCCTTAGGGGTTTCTTCACAAGCTTTTATTAACGAATTTCTCAACTGGTCCCTTGTTCCCCACTGTCACCAACGCTTCCAAACAATGAATTTTTTTCTGAACATTAAAAACTAGTACGCGTATTTAAATTTAAAAACAGCCAGAAAGACAGCGCAAATTTTCGGTCAACGGCCCTTTTTCAAGCGTAAACGTAAGATCACAAAAGAATCAACCCAAACAAAAATTAGGAGAAAAAAACTAAAACCTTCCCCCGTTTTCTTCGTCCCCCTGGAGAAAAGGACTAAAATGGGGTTTAAAAATCCTCCAAACCCTCGAGGGGCTCCACCTCCAACTTTTGTACGTTCCCTATAGCACAAGGAAAAAAAAATTTGTAAAGGATGACCATGACGCCAAACCACGCAGCAGGGCACTGATGGTGCGGGTTAAGCAAAAAACACCGAAAAAAGGTTGTGGGTTTTAA
>JAPXFY010005203.1:12500-15616 GCA_030674185.1 Monoplex corrugatus | reverse complement strand
GAAATTAAAAAAACAGTCTGGAGTTTAACTGCATACACAGAAATTAAAAAAGCAGTATGAAGTACATCTATCTGGCCGCACTCTCCACATTGTGCACAATGCAAGGAGAAAGGCCATTGCTGAGCTACCACCTAACAACGGTCACTGTTGACAGCTTTTGATATTTCAACAAGAAGGCAGAAAGACAGCAACCCTTCATGTGCACCCAGTATATTGATGATGTGGAGCAGAAGATCATGAAACAGGTGTACAGCTTTGCGTATTGGCAAATTACTGGACAGTCTCCTGGCCAGGTGGGATTTCCCCTCAAGGCTTTCTTCAAGAAAGAGGCAGACCAACTCAAAGAAGGCAAGTACATCTGCACAAATGCTTCCACCAAGGCAGAGAGCATCTTCACCTTTATGTGATCTCCTGCCAACCAGCTGTACATCACCTTTTGTCTCTTCAATGTGAAGGCAACAGAGCTCTTTCTGCTGTCCTTCCAAAGCCAAGAGCCAAAGATTCACACCTTGCATGGCAGCATACAATGTCTGGTCAAGCAAGACTTGATGAAATTTGTCAAGTCATTTGCATTGCTTCCAGTTTTCTTTGGGAAGAAGCTGATTTTAAGACATTGGTCAACCAGAAAACTGAAAAGAAATTGAGTACTGGAAACAATGCACAGTATTTTATTTTAAAAAAAAATAAAAAGAAAGAAACAAACATATGCAAGATTCCAGAATTCAAGAATTTTGTGCAATGTCTGGAAATACAACACTATTCTTGCAGATTACTTGAAGTCCCACCTATATTCTACCCACATTCCAATATCTTCTGCTCAGGACCCCAAGCCCCAGTTTCCACTCTTGTCTGTGGTTAAGTTACAATGTAGACCTGCAGTCCCACATCAACTTCAGCAGTCTCAGACAGCTGCTGATCGAGTACCTTGTCCTGTCACCTTCTGGATCAGACATGGACAAGCTATCAGAAAAGTTTGTCTTATACTAATGCACAAACTTGTTGAACAATGTAAAAACCCTTTGCCAGAGTTTCAAATGAACAAAAGAATGTTACATAAACACAAGTTCAGAGGATAGCCTCCCCTGACACTGCTGCGTGGCAAAGTCACACCTTCTTCTCTTGCCTTCATCGACAGCCAAAACCAACAAGTCATGATTAGCAATTTGTTGGTTGTGGTCCACAGACAGAATTTTAGGCAACTGACAAACTGAAACCGATAGTTGCAGTCAGAACTGTATTAACGATTTCTCATTTCCTGCAGTTTCAGACATATTCTCTGCAAAGCTAAAAGTGAACAATTATAAAGCTGGCCAAGCTTTTGACCAGTACTTTAAAACCCATCCACAAATACCATGACATCATTAATGACTCAATCTTCTGTTACTATGATGTAAATTATATGTCATACCCATTCAAACCTACACATTCATCTTTCATCTATCCTTTGATTCGTGATTATCCATTGCAATGAATCTGACTAATCCATAACCACAAACCTTACATTTACATATACATGCACACACACACACTCACACACACACACACACACACACACAATGACTCACATCAATTGTATTGCATATAGTAAACTGCCATGTGGAGGGCACACACACACACACACACACACACACACACACACACACACACACACACACACACACACACACTACACACACACACACACACACACACACACTACACACACCACACACACACACACACACAACACACACACACACACCACACACAAACACACACACACAACACACACACACAAACACAACACACACACACACACACACAGACACACACACAAATACACAGACACACAACACACATACACACACAAACACACACTCACACACACACACACACACACAGAGACACACACACAAATACACAGACACACACACACACAGACACACACACACACACACACATGCACACACAATGACTGTCAATTGTATTGCATATAGTAAACTGCCATGTGGACACACACACACACACACACACACACACACACACACACACACACACACACACACACACACACACAGACACACACACACACACACACACACACAACACACACACACACACACCACACACACACAGAGTAACTCACATCGATTATGCTGCATGTAGTTAACTGCCATGTTGGTGGGCACAAAGTCGGACACCTCTTCCTTCTTGTGCATGCGATCCCACAACAGTTTCTGCTTGGCTTCCTCTGTCGCCTCTATGTTGGTGATCTTGGCTCTGTGGACATGTGTACAACAAACATATAAACAGGTGTACAACCAACATATAAACAGCTGTACAACAAACATATAAACAGGTGTACAAACAACATATAAACAGGTGTACAACCAACATATAAACAGGTGTACAACAAACATATAAACAGCTGTATAAACAACATAGAACCTCCTCAGTCATTGGTGATCTTAGCTCTATGGACAAGTGTACAACCAACATATAAACAGGTGTACAAACAACACAGAACCTCATCAGTCATTGGAGATCTTGGCTCTATGGACAAGTGTACAACCAACATATAAACAGCTGTACAACCAACATATAAACAGCTGTACAAACAACACAGAACCTCCTCAGTCAGTCATGATGCAGCACACACCAAAAAAGCAAGCTTAAATCCAAAATTTCCATTTCTGATATTTTTTACATTTTCTCAAAAATATATATCTATTATAAATAAAATTACATGTATCTTTATATATAGCCAGAAAAACTGACACATTTTGCAATGATTTTTGTGCGCTACATAAATATGTTTATGGTGGTAGTATGTCACAACATTCATTTATTCACTAACTGTAGTCCGCTTTCACTGATGTATGATGTAACTATATGTATTATGATGTATGATGTAACTATATGTATTATGATGTATGATGTAACTATATGAAGAATACAAACAGATTTCATTGGGTTTCTTCTGTAAGTGACCACAGCTCTGGTTCTGGTGCAAGTTCCATCTACTGGTCTATCCCCCATCAGTACCAAAGGTTCCATCCCCAATTCCTGGTCCCCTGACCACCACAACAGTACTTCATTATTTGGTATAGCACTGTGCTTTTTCCAAATCTTTTTTC
>JAPXFY010005203.1:0-7500 GCA_030674185.1 Monoplex corrugatus | reverse complement strand
CTGCGGATCTTCCTTTTCTAAAACCTGCCTGGTTTACCGGAATAACGTTATTTTTATCACAGTAGTGTAAAAGTCTGTTTAAGACCAATCTTTCCATTAGTTTGCTTGTGTGGGACGTTAAAGCAATAGGTCTGTAACTGTTTTTATCGGTTTTCGATTTTCCTGTTTTTAAGATTGGTATAACTATAGACTTTTGCCAGATTTGAGGCACAGTTCCAGTAACCCAGCATTTCTGCAAAATTTTGTGTAGGAAAATAAGGTAGTTTTCAGGGAGATGTTTAATCATTTCAGTCGAAACTGCATCAACACCTACCGAACTCTTTTTGTTTTGTAGAGACAGTACTGTGTTTTTTAGCTCTTCTAAGGTGATTGGAGAATTAAACCAGAGATCATTCTGTGGTACTGGATCAGTGTAGATTGGGTTGTTATCTTCCATTTCTCTGTGATGTTTGCAGTCAGGAGATAAACCTTCAACTTTACTGTTTTTGGCGAACAGATCCACAAAAGTTTCTGCTTTGTCCATGTCTGAAGGAAATGTGTTACATGTTTCAATCATTATCGGACACCTAGGTAAGTTGGTTCCATCCTTCATTTGTTTCATTTTCGTCCAGACTTTATGGAAATCTTTGAAATCTGAAATTTCTTTTGTGCAGAATGATGCCCAATAATCTTTCTTTGCTTCAGCAATGATTTTGTTACATTGGATGTTAGCTTTTTTCATTTCGACATGATCCTCAGGTTTCCGGCTTTTGATGTAGATTTTGAATTTCTCCCTTTTATATTGAACTGCTTTCTCACATGCCTCTGTCCACCAAACATTACCCAATCGATTATTTGATCTAGAAGATTTGAGTTTCGGAATCGATAGGTCTGCAGCGGCTAAAATTGACTCTTGGAATTTAGAAAACATAATGTCTACATTTTCACTTTCATAATGTCTGTAATCTTGATTAGCTAGAGCAGTTCGAAATAAGGACCAGTCAGAACGCTTGTAATTATATTTTGGAATAATTTCAGGAGAGCTGTCTTTCATCCTGATGTTTTTGTCAGTTATGGTTATGATGATAGGTAGGTGATCGCTTCCCAAAGTGTCTCTGTGAGTTTCCCAGGTACAGGATGGTGCTAATTCTGGTGAGATTAGAGACAAATCGATGGCTGTCGCCCTGTGTTTGGAAACATCAGGGATCCTAGTGACACTACCATCATTTAGAAGGTAAAGCGAACTATCAACGATATTTTCTACCAAACGATTGCTCGTAACAGTAGAACAGTTCTTTTCCCAAAATGGGGAGTGGGAATTAAAGTCTCCACCTATTAGCCATTTACCACGCTGCTGATCTTGGATAGTGCGCAGCCATTCTGTGTTGTGGTCATTTGGACCTGTTGGTAGGTAGACTGACAAAACGTTAATGTTTAGAGAATTGCTTAATTGGACAGTGGCAGCACAAGCATGCAAATCTTCGCTTGATTTCAAAACTGGGGAAGTAAGTAAGCAGTATTGTAACTCTTTGAGTATATAAATCGCGGTGGATACCTTCTTCCCGTGATTCCCACATTCATAGACTGGAGGATAATAATAATTGGGGAAATTGGGAAGCTTGGTAGCGACAACATTCATCGACTGTAGAATCAAAATTTCACACCTATTTGATGCTAGGAAATGCTCCAAGTAAGCCGAATTGGTGGAAAGGGATCTACAATTCCATTGCAAAAACTTGACTTGGGATTGTTTTCGCATTGCTGATATTGATTAATCTCCAACTTTCTATTAACTGTTATTTATGGTCGATAATAATGAATACTTTGATTTTCTGTGTCCAGGAGAACTGGACAGAAAGAAAATTACGTAATTACTTAGACTACGAAGTAAAGAAAACAAAATTGTAGCAAAATCAATAAAAAGAAAATTACATAGTCCAACGTACGAATAACTTATAAAGGTGATAATAGATTACAAGGGATAACAAATAACCAAAAATCAAAATAATGGCATTCACGTCTTCAAATGTACAAAGTGTATAGTCTGACCGAGTCTTGATAGTCGGACTAAAACCTAGTTATTGTTTATTTTCAGCAGAAGACATGTCAGAGATGACGAGGAAAAAGTCCTGTGACATGAACATTAAGTATTGTATATGTAATACTGTTATTTCAAAACAAATTATACGGCCACCATGGTGTGTAGTTGTCAAAAGGGTGGTACTGTCCTCTGGAGAATCTGGAAGGGTGTAGCTGTGATGATCTTGATCTTGATGTTCTCCTTGGAGTCTCCCAAAATAGGTCTCGAATGTGTCTTCCAAGATTTCCTGCAATGATGCTACTTCCTCTGGTGGTGGGGTGAATGTCGTCTTTTAGAAATTGTTGAGTGGTACGAAGGTTCTCATGTGATACAAAAGAAATATTTTTCATATCAACAAGTTCAGCAGATAGAAAAGCGTTGAACAGATTTCGTTGAACCTCCATTCGGGCCTGCCGTACAGGGGCAACCTTACTAACGACTAGTTTAGATTTTGGATGTTCTTGTGCTATTTGTTTTATGCCTGAAGCGAGATGTTTAGTTGTTGCAGGGAGATCTTTGCTGTTCAATTCATGCACACCACAGTGAAAAACAATACAGTCTGCTGAATCATCAAATTTGGAAAAGGCCATATCTAATGAGCTTTTAATGTTATGAGGGTCGTTCACAGGGCACGAGTCTCCTTCAAAACCGTAAGATCGTCCCAGTCTTCTTGAGTTGACACCTTTCAACACAGAGTCGTGGACAGTGAGAACGTACGGAAGATCGTGGGTCTTTTTATGTTGTTTTGAAATATTTTCAGAACGGGATGGTGTAGGCCTATGTTTGGGAAGCGAAATGACGTCTTTAGTTGGTATGACGTCATGACGTTGTTCTTTCTTGTTTTTTATTTTATTTTCAGGCACTTTTGTTGCTTGCTGTTTAATTTTGCTGCTGGGTTTTGTGCCTTGAGGTTTCGGGTCTGTTTGTCGTCCTGCTTGCTTGTGTGGTTTTGTTTCAGTGCCTCAGCGTAGGTGGGATGTGTGTCATGTAGATCCGTCTGTGTGTGACAGTTACGGGTTGTCATGGTGATGTTCTTTTTTTGCTGGTTAGTGAGTAGAGTAAGGACCGTCTTTTCCAGAGAATTGACTTGGTCCCGCAGAGCCAGTATGATGTTTTTTAGTGTAAGTGTGTGTGTGTGTGTGGGTGCCAGAACATCCCTGATGGGGAAGGAGTGGTGGAAAGCAGTGTAAGTGTGTGTGTGTGTGTGTGTGTGTGGGTGCCAGAACATCCCTGATGGGGAAGGAGTGGTGGAAAGCAGTGGAAGTGTGTATGTATAAGTGTGTAAGTGTGTGTGTGTGTGTGTGTGGGTGCCAGAACATCCCTGATGGGGAAGGAGTGGTGGAAAGCAGTGTAAGTGTGTGTGTGTGTGTGTGTGTGTGGGTGCCAGAACATCCCTGATGGGGAAGGAGTGGTGGAAAGCAGTGGAAGTGTGTGTGTGTGTGTGTGTGTGGGTGCCAGAACATCCCTGATGGGGAAGGAGTGGTGGAAAGCAGTGGAAGTGTGTGTGTGTGTGTGTGTGTGGGTGCCAGAACATCCCTGATGGGGAAGGAGTGGTGGAAAGCAGTGGAAGTGTGTGTGTGTGTGTGTGTGTGTGGGTGCCAGAACATCCCTGATGGGGAAGGAGTGGTGGAAAGCAGTGGAAGTGTGTATGTATAAGTGTGTAAGTGTGTGTGTGTGTGTGTGTGTGGGTGCCAGAACATCCCTGATGGGGAAGGAGTGGTGGAAAGCAGTGGAAGTGTGTATGTATAAGTGAGTAAGTGTGTGTGTGTGTGTGTGTGTGTGTGTGTGGGTGCCAGAACATCCCTGATGGGGAAGGAGTGGTGGAAAGCAGTGGAAGTGTGTGTATGTGTGTGTGTGTGGGTGCCAGAACATCCCTGATGGGGAAGGAGTGGTGGAAAGCAGTGGAAGTGTGTGTATGTGTGTGTGCGTGGGTGCCAGAACATCCCTGATGGGGATGGAGTGGTGGAAAGCAGTGGAAGTGTGTATGTATAAGTGTGTGTGTATGTGCGTGTGTGTGTGTGTGGGCCAGAACATCCCTGATGGGGAAGGAGTGGTGGAAAGCAGTGGAAGTGTGTATGTATAAGTGTGTGTGTATGTGCGTGTGTGTGTGTGTGTGGGCCAGAACATCCCTGATGGGGAAGGAGTGGTGGAAAGCAGTGTAAGTGTATGTGTGTGTGTGTGTGGGCCAGAACATCCCTGATGGGGAAGGAGTGGTGGAAAGCAGTGGAAGTGTATGTGTGTGTGTGTGGGCCAGAACATCCCTGATGGGGAAGGAGTGGTGGAAAGCAGTGGAAGTGTGTATGTGTAAGTGTGTGCATGTGTGTGTGTGTGTGGGCCAGAACATCCCTGATGGGGAAGGAGTGGTGGAAAGCAGTGGAAGAAGAGACAGCTCTTAGTTCATGAGCTTGGGGTTTCTCACAAAGGGAGGCAACTACTTACACTGTCTTGTCCTTGGCCTCGTCCTGCATGTGACCTTTTCTCTTAGCCACCTCCACCTCCACAAACTTCAACCTGAAATCAAATGAACGCAGTGTGTCAGAATCAATAACGAAGCACACACACGCAAAACTTTAGTCTTTAAAACTTCCACATACATGTACACTGACCCAAATCAAAATGATACAAGATAAAAATTTGATTTGCTAGTCACATACAGACATGTTTACCTTTATGTGTTCTATGTTTTTCTAAAAAAAAAAGAGAATCAAAATGATGCATCAAGTCAATATCAGCAGTTACACATTTAGACAAGTGATGCATGCTGCCGGTTATTGACCTAGAATTGTTGAACCTCACTTTACAATGTTGCCGTTTTCTCATTTCATCTTTTTTTTTAAGCAAATAATAATCATCAATGCTCACTTTCTCTTCCAGTATGTTGTTCATTACCTGACTTGGAACTGTTGAATCTCATTTCACAATGTTGCTATTTTCTGTTTTCATCTTTTCTTTTATCCAAACAAATAACAA
Source organism: Monoplex corrugatus (assembly GCA_030674185.1). Taxonomy (NCBI): domain Eukaryota; kingdom Metazoa; phylum Mollusca; class Gastropoda; order Littorinimorpha; family Ranellidae; genus Monoplex; species Monoplex corrugatus. The sequence continues at coordinate 2,471 of JAPXFY010005203.1, read as the reverse complement.
TCAGAAATTCACTCTTTCCCTGCCACAGTATGATCATGATTGCATACGGCTTCAACACTGAAATTGAAACTGAAAGGACAAAAAGTTCTGCATGCTCACATTTCAGCATCTTCATCCCTTCTGTTGGTCTCTGCAGCAAAGGACGTTCCAATGGCCTCTGCTACCTCACCCGTTAAAGGCCTGTAGTGTGAATAAACAAAAGGACTTGGCATTTCCAGTCATCAAAACAATGAACACTATTTGACATACAATATAAACAATCAGACTGGACAGCATTTTATATTTATAAAACAAAACAATAAAACAAATTACACATATAATATGTATATTTGTATAAGTACGTATACATATGCCGACATCCATGTGTGACAACATATATAATAATGGAATGCATTTACATATATGTGACCCGTTTTCATGAAATGAGTCCTAACTCACAGGCAGCGAAAAGTGTAGAGGCCCGGAAAAGATGTGATGGGTTGATTTTGTCAATTTTTACTTTTCGTTAAAAATTCAATCGGAAAATGTATTTAAAATGCATTTTAACCAGATAATGGCATGCTTTTTGTGTCAGAAAAAGGGACATATAAACTTAAATAACAAGACAATTACAGTAGATTTTCACACCAATGTTTGTGTGCTATTGTGGCATGAGTGTTTTACCATGGTACAAAATTTGATAAAGATTAGCTCTCAGAGCCCGAACGTACCGATATCGGTACCCTGCTCGCACAACGTTTCAGCCCGAACGTACCGAGTTCGGTACTTTTGCTTTCTGCATTTTTTCATTCGCCGGAGCTGGACTGTGTACGAAACTAAGCACTACAGGCCTCTAGTTCATTCATTTATGAGTGCATCTGCACCATTCCCGCGAGCAACAAGGCTTCATTGTCTGTGCTGTATGCGAATGTATAAGGGTAGTAGCTCCGTGTCAGCCTGCTGCGTGTTATCAAAATGGCGGCGCCTTCGACGTCAACAAAGCGAAGCAGACAAACTCGTGGCTACACGGCACCAGAAGTGCTTGAACGAATCGAACAGCTTCAGACTGAAGGCTCAGACGTTGAAGAAGAAGATGACTCGATGTGTAGTGAGTTTGTTGTGATAGACTCGGATGTCGGCCCTCAACTCAGTGACACTTCCAGTTCCAGTGACCAAGACTCGGTCTTTCGACTCAGTACCGAGTATGACACATAGTCGGACGAAGCGATGCCTGCTGACGACGACAGTGCTGAGGAGATGGAAGTGGGTGGTGAAGAGAACACTGAAGCGTTTCTGGACATTTTCTTAAAACCATGGAACGAGAACTTCACATTCTTCCCTGTGATCAGCAATTTCACTGAGGACAAAGAGAGTGGTCTGCATGTCGAGCATGTGCAGAACCACGCCCCCCACCCCCACCCCCCTTGTTGGATTCAGGACTGATATTGGATTCAGGAACAGGAGTAAATCTGTGTTACAAAACATGTGCAGAGAATACTGCATGGACCAGAATATATAATGACTGTCTGATAACTTGATTTAAGCTCAAACTACCCCCCAAAACGTTTTTCTTATTTTCAATTCAGAATGAATCACTGAAACATGATTTCAAGCTTGCTTATTTGCTCTTGTACACTTTTATTGTGTACATGATTGCAAACTTTCTAGTCTCAATATTTCTTGTGATTATGTATGATTTTTTGTCTTTACCTAATGCAAATGACCATTGTAATTTGTTGTCAGTGTTTGTGTGTTTGTAAAGTATATATATATACTACACATTGCCTCTTGACAAAGAAAGAGTTACTGCTAGGTTCTTATACTTGGTACACATAATGCCCAGTTATATATCAACTGTGTAGAAGTGTTTTTGATTTCAAAAAGCTAACTTTTTTTTTTATTATTCTTTGGATATATTGGTACCCCCTGCGCAAACTTTTGAAACAAAATAATTTGCTTCAAAATTTAAAAAAAATAGAACTTAGAAGGCATATGAACACTTTCATACTTGCTCAAAAGTTTATAACCATGTTAGTATCACCAGAAACTTTCAAGTCTATCTGTCTTTCCTATGATTTTTTTTTATGATGTAGTCTGAATTGCTGTTGTTGTCTTTGGGCATGTGTGTACATTACAACATTGACCTAATAATCATTGCTTGTTTTCATTGAAAGACCCTTTCAGCTGGTTTCTGAAACTTGGTACACATTATGCCCAATCATATTGCAACTGTCGGAAGTGTTTTGATATCATAGAGCTAAAATTGTGTTTTTTTTATTCTTTGCATATATTGGTACCCCCCAGCACAAACTTTTGACAAAATAATTTACAGTAAAATTTCTAAAAACTGTATCAAACATGTCAACTGTTTCATTCTTGCACAAAATTCAGTTTGTAACCATGTAAGTATCACTAGAAACTTTCAAGTCTGTCTGTCTTTCCTATGATTTTTTATGATTTTTTTTTGTTCATGAAGTGTGAATGGCCATAGC
>JAPXFY010000520.1:50000-55107 GCA_030674185.1 Monoplex corrugatus | reverse complement strand
GCCTACACAGCAAATGAATCTGTGGGGATGCTGTCTCTCACTTTTTATCATATTCTCCAGCACCGTGATATGTTCGTGTGTTTTTCTGGATGTTCATCTATCTATATTTAATACCATTGTGCCTCAGACTGTATCATAAGCCGATGGACAACCTGAATGTGTCCCCTCTGATGAGTATATGGATCTTAGACTTTTTTTTGAAAAAGAACCGGGTGGTTAGACTCAATGGTCATATGAGAACTGACCTTAAACACTGGCGTCCCACAAGGGTGTGTCCTGTCACCGCTTTTATTTACCTTGTTTACTGATGACTGTAGATCGAGTAAGTTTTTGTTTGTTATGGATTTATCAGGTTATACCACAATGACAGGCCTCGTGTCAGATGGGAGTGAGTGAATGTAAAGAGGAGATGTCGGGGGATTGGTTAGCTGCTACGAGGAAAATCACTTTGGTACTTGATATTTCAAAAACTAAAAAGTTAGGAGTTGATTTGCGGATAGCGAAGACCCCTATCACGCCACTCTCTATTAACTATTAAAGGTTGAAAATGGTCAGCTGTTTCACGTTTCTTAAATGGAACATATCAGGTGACCTACAATGGGTGGTGCTTACTGTCGCCGTGAGGACGAAGGCCGAGCAGCACTTGTGTATGTCGCCCCTGTTGATGAGTGTGGTGTAAGCCATAAGATATTGCTTTAGCTCTATGGGAGCATTATCGAGAGTCTTCCTCAGTCAATGTTTAGTAATGGCAGCACTTCTCAGCAGGAGAAGGACAATCTGCAGAGGACTGTAAAAACAGCTCTAATATCATCGTCCGTGAATTAACGTCCCTGGACATGTGTCAGCAGCGAGTATTCCGTAGAGCACAGTCAGCTGTTAACATGATTCCCACCCAGCTCACTATCGGTTTGATCTTCTCTCTTACAGCAAGCGGTAACGTTACATTTGAGAAAAATCAGAATAAAAACAGATTTCTTCCACGGGGTGTCCAGGCACTCATCATCATCATCATCATCATCATCATCATCATCATCATCAAGTGCCCTGCCGCATGGCGTTGGCGATCATGCCCCTCCACATGTATCTATCCCTTGTTGCCGCAAGCACATCTCCCACCCTCTCTGTCTTCAGCCACTCTGCAAATCCGTCCAATATTTTCTCCCTGGGTCTACCTGGTGTTCTCTTTCCCTCCAGCTTTCCTGTTGTGACCAGGCGCTTTAATTCCCCTTTCCTCAATCCAGGCACTATCAGTATGATGTATACTTAAGTCTTCTAGACACTGAAGTAGGGATTGTGGTGTTTTAGCTGACATGATGTTTTTGTCTGCTATTAGTGTCTTTCTTTACATAAGGCAGTGTAACTTTGCATGTGTGTGCGTGTTTAAATGGCCACGGCAAGTTTTTTGCTGTTTTTTGTACACGTTTGCTAATAACGTCCAGTTATCCTGTCAAGATTCTATCTTCTTATGTAAATTTGGATTCTGTGCTTCTCGAGGTAACTGGGATCTGGAAATACCATCAGATGAAATAAAACTTCAGGTGTTGTGAGGATAACATACCAACAATAAAAATGTCATCCAGATGCAGGCAGAAATTCCTGAAAAAGTGTTGTTCAAATCTTCCTTGAAAAGTACTAAATATAGGAACTTTTTTTTTGGAAGGGGGGGGATTTCCATGTGACCTTGACCTCAATACTACGACTCTCAGACCTAGGTATTCGTGGCTCTTCGACTATCCACACGTTTACACAAATTTGGTAAGGATTCACCCAGAACCGGCCCGAAAAAATCTAAAATACTTTTGTCACAGAGAAACAGACGGGCAGACACACACACCTCTCTCCAGTCGGTTGTTAATTGATCTCTGTTTTTTTTTTTCGAAATGGAGATTGGAAATGTGAAAGAGAAAAACACATTTCCCTAACCAGTTTCTACCCCAACAGATACAGCGCAATCTTGTCCAGTGGTTCCTTTGAAAACCTGTCGTTTGTTTTTCTGTTATCACGTAAGAGCTGGTTGTTGTTGTTGTTGTTGTTGCTGTTGGGGTTGTTGTTGTTGTTCCTCCTCTTCTTGTTCTTCTTTTTCTTCATTTTCTTCTTCTTCTTCTTCTTCTTCTTCTTCTTCTTCTTCTTCTTCTTCTTCTTCACTTTCTTCTTCTTCTTCTTCTTCTTCTTCTTCTTCCTCTTCTTCCTCTTCTTCCTCTTCTTCTTCTTCTTCCTCTTCTTCCTCTTCTTCTTCTTCCTCTTCTTTCTTCTTCTTCTTCTTCTTCTTCTTCTTCTTTTTTCTTTTTCTTTTTCTTCTTCTTCTTTCTTCTTCTTTTTTTCTTTTTCTTTTTCTTTTTCTTCTTCTTTTCTTCTTCTTCTTCTTCTTCTTCTTCTTCTCTTCTTCTTCTTTTCTTCTTTCTTTCTTTCTTTCTTTCTTTCTTTCTTTCTTTCTTTCTTTCTTTCTTTCTTTCTTTCTTTCTTTCTTTCTTTTCTTCTTTCTTTCTTTCTTCTTCTTCTTCTTCTTCTTCTTCTTACCTGTTGTTGTTTGGTCGTTTGTTAGTTTCCTTTTTCCTGTTTGGTTTTCTTTTGGTCTCTTCGACAGTTTTCTGGGGTTTTTTTTCTCACTTTTTTTGTGTCGTGTGTCTCTCCATTGCCGTGTTTGATTGTATCTGTGTCTTTCTCTGTTTCTCTGTTTGTGTGCGGGAGGAGGGGGAAGAGGGAGGAAGAGAAAGAGAGAGGGGGGAGGGCGAGGTAGAATGTTGTCCTATTTATCTTCCCTGTCAGACATGTCATAGCTGTCGTTTATTTTCCCGGTTGCTGTCAACTGCTTTGCGTTTTTGCTGTTGAGGTAATAATTTTGTTTGTTTGTTTGTTTGTTTTTTCTCTCTTTCTTTCGATCTTGGTCTGTTCAGTCTCTTTCCTTCTTCAGTTTTCCATGATGTTTTTCCGTTTCTCTCTTTTTTCATTATCATTGAGCACATGCAAATTGTTACGTTGTAAAAAAAACAGGTATTACGAACCTTTGTCACCTCGACCACCACCACCACCACCAACAACAACAACAGCAACAACATCAGTCATGAATCTTTACCACCAACATCGCCAACCGCTTCCACCGCCAGAAAACCACAGCAACAACAAACAACAACAACAGTAGCAGTATCAGGAGCAACTACAGTAGTAGCAACAACAACAACAGATCGATGAAGTAATAAAACAAAGAATGTTCTCAACTAGAGAACAGGTTTAGTACAACAACGACAACAACAACAAAGACAACAACAAATTGATGAAGTGATGAAACAAAAATTGTTATCAACTAGAGAACAGGTTTAATACAACAACAACAACAACAAAGACAACAACAGATTGATGAAGTAATGAAACAAAGAATGCTCTCAACTTGAGAACAGGTTTAATGCAACAACAACAACAACAACAGATCGATCAAGTAATAACACAAAGAATGTTCTCAACTAGAGAACAGGTTTAATACAACAACAATAACAACAACAACAACAGAAGATTGATGAAATAATAAAACAAAGAATGCTCAACTTGAGAACAGGTTTAATACAACAACAAGAACAACAACAAATTGATGAAGCAATAAAACAAAGAATGTTCTCATCCATCGAACAGCTTAAGTACAACAACAACAACACCAACAACAGATTGATGAAGTAACGAAACAAAGAATGTTCTCAACTATAGAACAAGTTTACAACAACAACAACGACAATAACAACAACAACAACGACAATAACAACAACAACAACAACGACAATAACAACAACAACAACAATTTGATGAAGTAAGGACACAAAGAATGTTGTCATGTTCACATCTGCAGCACAGGTTCAGTACAACTTCAGACAGAAACAAAACAACAGACCTGTTTCAGTAGTTACGATTCTCATGCAGAAAAATCGATGGACGAAAACCAAGACAAACCAATCCCCATTTTACAATTGTGGCAAGCACTGAGTGGTTCATTGATTGAGCCCATACTGACTAAATTACCGCTACAAGTGTGTTCAAACACACACGTACATAAGTGCAAATATGCACAGAAACACACACGCGTACGTACACGCACACACATGCAGGCATACACATCTACATATATATGAAGATTGTACTTTAGAGTTAAATTTTCCATACACATTGTTGATGTTACTTGTTAGTTTTAAGTTCTTGTTCCATTTTTCTATTTTCCCACCTACTTATGTCTATAACTCTGTCTCCTCTCTGCCCCAAATCCAACCAGCCCATCTCTCATTTTTTTTTCTTTTCGTCTAATATCACTTAAATTGAAAAGACGTTAAATCAAAGAACAAACGAACGAACATATACATACACACAGCACGCATACACACACGCACATACATACGTAAATGCATACATAAATACATACATAAATACATACATACATACATATACAGGGTGTTTCAAAAAGAATACGCCAAAATCATTACGCAGTTTTTTCAGGTCTATAGCATTGTAGTGGACTGAATCAGTGGTTATTTGATAGAGTAGTTATCAAAGTTTGATTGGGTGTCAGTTTCACCGCTGTCGTTAGTATAACTTCCGGTGCAACTGAATTGTGGGAAGATCAATCAAAATGGCGACTCCTCAGCAGAAGGCGTTTTGCGTGCTTGAGTTCGCGAAAACAAACGCCATTGTCACGGTGCAACGTGCTTTCAGAACAGAATTCGGCATTGATCCGCCCCATCGTGAGAGCATTCGACGGTGGGTTAGACAGTTTAAAGAGAGTGGGTGTCTGTGCAAAGGAAAGAGTCCTGGAAGACCACGTGTTACAGAGGAGCAAGTGGAGAGGATTCATGATGCATTTGAGAGCAGCCCACGTAAGTCCGTACGTCGAGCAAGTCTTCAGCTTGCCATCCCTCATACCACTGTCTGGCGTGTGTTAAAGAGACGATTACACATGAAACCATACAAACTAAGCCTCGTCCAAGCACTTACTAATGATGACAAGGTGATGCGGAGGACATTCTGTGAGTCAATGCTGGAGATGGAGGAAGGTGATGAAACTCTCTTTTCACGTTTAGTTTTTAGTGACGAAGCTACTTTCCATTTGAGCGGCACAGTCAATCGTCACAAT